>JAOUWY010000062.1:25791084-25804751 GCA_025728095.1 Prietella phreatophila | reverse complement strand
TCTAAAAAACAGCTTTCAACGTTCACGTAAAGGAACGGTCTCAGAGCAGACTCATTCACAAACAACTATGGTTTTCCACAAAGCAAACCAGAACCAAATGTTGGTATATTGCAAAATAATATGTTTATTATAATAATGACACACAGGAAGGAGTCATAATTACCTTGTACATTTCTGGCAGCTAAAGCAACACTAATCATATTAGGCTAGTGCAAGCACATGGTAAACCAGGGATATACATTCACAGAGCCTAACAATTCCCCTCCAGATATTACAAATGTTTAATTATGTTTATATACAGGTTTTCTGTAATGCTAGCATCTGCATTATTGAACAAGCGAACAAACCAGAATTCCTTGAACACTACCTCATACTCTGTAGTGTGGAAGTGTGTTATTTGGGACAGAGTGATGAATGATGTGAATGAGTGATGAATTCTGTGCACTGTGACATTATCATACATGCTACAAAATTAATACAATATTCATACAAAGAAATGAAAGAAATTCCATACGTACTGAAACTAAATATAGTTTAACTGAAATAATTATAGAATTGTTGCCTCAAACAAATTACAAAAATATGCTGGACAGGTTACTTATGTGAACCTGATTGCAAAAAAAAAAATAGATCTGCTGTGTAGACTACATTAATGGAATTACAGACACATTCACAGGTAAAAGAGGCCATGGTTTATCCTACACTTAACTATGACTTTTAAGCTTTATCAAATTAAAACCATCAGCACCAAGAAAATTAGCGGGGACACATACACAGAAGATATAGAAGTACTCATTAGAAGTACACATATAGAAGTACTCATTCATTTATTCATCTTCAGTAACTGCCTTATCCTGATTAGGTTCGCAGTGGATCCGGAGCTGATCCCGGTAACACTTGGTGCACAAAGCGAGAGAATTCCCTGTGTATGGGAAGCTAGTCCATCGCAGGGCACCTTTCCCACACTCATACACACCTGTAGGGGCAATTTAGCATAGCCAAACAAGCATGGGGAGAAAGCAAGCAACTCTGCACAGACAGTAACTCGAGCTCAGGATCGATCCCAGGACCCTGAAGCTGTGAGGCGGCAATGCTACCTGCTGCAACACCATGCCATGTACACTTTAAAACTGTACTGTTTAAAAACCTGTCAATGTGCTGGAATGGCCGGCTGTAGCAATGAGACAGGGAATGAAAGGCTTGTGCATTCAATGGAGCAACAACAGAAAAATTTGATTCAGTACACGTATATTATATGTTCTATGTTGAGCAGTTCTATACTGGATGTGCACTTCAGATGGCACAAAACAAAAATGTCTACAATAGCCAATCGACTTGAAAACCGGATCTATGTTACGAGAGTATACTACGCATCTCGGCACACAGTTACTGCAATTTTAAACCTTCTTTGCCAGGTTGTCTGACAAGCTCTGAAGTTGTGAATGATAGGGTCATTCCATCCATTTTCTGTACCGCTTATCCTACACAGGGTCACAGGGAGCCTGGAGCCTCTCCAAGGGGACGCGGGGCACAAGGTACAAGGCACAAACCCATCGCAGGGCACAATGGCACACCCATTCGCACACTACAGACAATTTAGAGATCCCAATAATATTACAACACATGTCTTTGGACTGGGGAGGAAATCAGAGTACCCGTTACAATCCACAAATGTTGCATAATAGAACTCCATACTCTGGAGGTGCAAGGCAAACTGTTCCCCCCATGGCAGGGCGATTGATTTTAGAAAATTAAACAAAATGACTTTCATTTGTTACAATACACAAATGTTGCATACCAGACAAATGGTAGCTCACTGTAAAACCAGTAGTGAAATGAGAAGTATTTCAACAGGATACAACAAATAAATATATGGAGAGCATGTACATAATATTTGAACATTTCAGTGAAGTTCCTACACACGTCCCCATGGTTACAAACGGTCTCTACATACGCTGCTACACAACTTTACTTTTAAATACACCAGTTAAGTAAAGATGACAGAACCATGTTAAGCTGATCACTTGCCTTAAAACATTTGAGTAGATGATTAGCTGTTTTGAGACACTGTTCGATAAAAATGCATATTCATAGTGGAAGGTACTGTATATAAATCCATATATTAGCCTGTTACACCATTTTACAACAATACTTTTTTTTTTTTTACAATATTACTTAAAGTGGTGTATTGTTTATGGTGAAATAAATAGCTAAATAATACACACAGAATAAATAACAGGAGTGAAATCCAACAAAGCAAATGCCAACTTAACTATAGAAATTGTGTAACACTATCAAAACCAGTCAAGTTCTGCATTACATTTGTGTTTATTCATTCATTTATCTTCAGTAAGCACTTTGTCCTGGTCATGATCGAGGTGTATTCGGAGCCTATCCCAGGAACACTGGGTGTAAGGAAGGAATACACTCTGAATAAGACTCCAGTCCATCGTGGGGCACCACACACACACACACACCACACAGGAAAATTTAGCACAGCCGATCCACCTACCAGCATGTTTTTGAGAGGAAACCCACTTAAACATGAGAACATGCAAAACTCTTTCTGTTTCTTCAACTAAAAATCAAAAGACAGACATGTGGATTATAGCTCAACAGGCCAGATGTGATCAGTTATTTGATATCAGTGGAACTGGAACATTATATATACAGATTCAAACAATCCATGCATTGCCGATCACACACACAAAGTAAAAATAAATTAGGTATCAACTCAGCAATAAAACAACACCACACCAAGGCTTCAGTACCAGTGTTACAATGTTATCTTAGTTCTCATAAACCTGGATGTACACAAATAAAACATCTTGTAGGGAGAAAAAACTCATTAAATAAAAATATTATTAAGTTCTCGTTCTCGTTTATGGAATTAAATAACAGGTGCACGGGTACGTTTCATGAATTAACAGATATAATCTCAAGAACAATAATGACATGATCTGGGCATAAAGAAATCCAGAACACTTTGCTTAAAATAAATATTTCACACCCAACAACTTTGTTTAGTTAAAATGCATTATTAAACCTCATACCAAGTGTTTCTAACTAAAATAAAAATACCAACTTGCCTCTCTGTAGACGTGTATTGCATTCATTTACCAATTAAATATCGACACAATCCTTTGTCCTAACACAATAAAAGTCCATCCATCCATCCATCTTCTACCGCTTATTCCTTCTTCAGGGTCACAGGGAACCTGGAGCCTATCCCAGGAAGCATCGGGCACAAGGCAGGGTAACACAATAAAAGTGAAATCTCAAATTCTATTTAAATAAAAATCTCAGTCAATAGAATAAAACACAATCACGCCGAATAAAATGAGCACATTGCAAATGCAACATGCATGATCATACAATCGATTCAAGTTCATCTGAAAATATATCCCCCTCCACATTGTACACTTAGAGCTCTGCATGTTCACTTCATATCAAATTGCATTAAATGCATTAAGATAATTTATCTATCTATCTATCTATCTATGTCCAGAGCACACACTAAATCCACCATTTCTGTATTAAATTGAAACGTGACATTGCACCAACTCAACTTTTTTTAAAAGTATTAGTATTAGTATTAAATATATAATATGCGGGTTTGGCCGTTTTGCTTTTCGGATCCGTATTTAAATTGGTTTCGAATCCTCCTCTAAAAGAGCTCTAACCAATATTAAGGCAAATACAGTGACCAGCACGATCACGGTACTCCTGGTGGATCTACACGTTGATGGCGTGAGCGTGTTTCTTGCATAAAGGTTTGTCCTTCTTAGAATAGAACGGCTGGCCTTCCAGATTTATATGGCAAACCTGAGGAAGATAAGTGATTTGAGCATTGACGAAATCAACACGGCAGAAACAGAATGCAGATATTCACAAATAGTTGAAGTTGTTCTTACCGTACACACAAAGCAGGTGTCATGCCATGTGTGGCCAAGAGCCTCAATAAACTTATCCCCAGCCTCCACTGGGAAATCACAGCCATGGCACTTAGTGCTGAAGAGCGCAATGTAATCTGAGGAAATTGAAAAAAATTAAATAAAAAATGGCAGTTAAAATACAGGACTAAAAACCTACACTTGTAAGGGAAGTTTATGGGGCAGTTGTTGAGCAAGTAACAAAATGTTTATTTGAAAAAATAGTTTTATTTTATTGAATTCTTCAAAACTTAATGTATGTAATTGGTCCTTTGTGGTTCGGCCTAACTTACATATACTACATAGATGCTTAAAAGAGCCTCTATCTGGTCACAAGTGGATACCACAAAACCTCAGGAAAAGTGCAAGTTAATAGAAGTACTACTCCAGTGGTGGTTAAACTTTACAAAACTACTTATCGCTACTGAAGTCCTAAGAGGCATTATTATTAGTCCATAAGAGGTGTATTATTACTTTTTTCTTTCGTTTTCTCGTGATCTCGGACACTAATGTGGAAGTTGTCAACAATAAAAACGTGTCATGTTGAGTAAACAGAAAAATTAAGTCATGCTCATGAGAAAACTACTTTTGTGAAGTCGAGATCACGAGAAAAGTAAGTCGTGATCATGATAAAACAAGAAAGAAAATAACAGAAGAAGAATGCATGGCCTCTTAGGGCTTCAGTATATCACAGTTTTTTTGGTATGAATCATTCTAATATTATTTCTATAATAACATCTCATTCACAGGGACTTGTACACTCCACAAAATCTAAAACTAGTAATAAAAAGTTTAACAAAGAAAACATATTATGGATATGGCCGTTTTCTGTCGAGCCATGTTTATTGAACAATTTTGGAAGGAGTCTCCAATACATCTCCATCTACATAAGTCTGCCTCGTCCTAAGATCGTTATTATTATAGAGCAACAGTTCTAATTTGAAATTTGCTGATATAAATCACACAAGTGCTTGCTGGCCAAATTCACCAAGGGCCCTTGTCTGTGGTGATCACACATGTGGAACAAGTACAGCTGATAGAGATTGGGTTGAAAATGATTGAGTATTCCTTTAAGATGCAGAGCCCTGGGTTTACATTCACACATAAAATGAATTCATTTGGCAGACACTTTTATGCAAAGTCTCTTTCTAGCAAGGACATGTTATAACAAGTATAAGATGGCAGTAGAGAGGAACAGATACAGCTACAACTGAACATGAGGGGTGGTCTAATTATGAGTACATAGAAGTGGTAATCACTAGTCACAAAGGAGCAAAACAATAAATAACACAATCCTACAATGTCATATAGAGCAGGTATTCTTTTCCCACACTACCTTTCTCACAGTAAGGTTCTCCATCCTCCATATGAAAGAGGCTGTTTCCAAACGGTTTCCCACATGCAGCACACACAAAGCAGGTAGTGTGCCAGGTCTGCCGCAGAGCATGCATCACTTCCTGTTTAGGACACAGTGGGCATAGTGACTTCCTACACATGTACCATGTTTAGAACTATGTGGGTGATTAAGTGTGTCTCTTTTTGTGTGCAGGCGCTAGAACTCACTCCCATGATCTTAGTGCTGCAGCGGGCACAGGTAGGGGCGAAGAACTCTCTGTAACAGTTCTCACAGTAAACATTGTTCTGCTCCTCCACAAAGCTGACGTCAGCCAGAGATGTGTGGCAGTAATGGCAGTTAAACTCCTCCGGGTGCCACGAGCGGCCCAGTGCCACCAGGAAGGGCCCCCTACACCAGAGCAGTGATCAAATAAAAAGGAAACAACAACAACAACAAAAAATCAAAACATAATTTTATTGAAAACACACAAAACTGAATTTCTGTGCTTTATGTGTGTGTGCATGTATATTTCGCACCTGATGATGCTGTTGCAGGACCCACACATTGGTGTCCTATTGCTGGCAGCAAAGCGCTCTGCTCTCTGTGCTACTCCACGAGCCACAGGTGGGAAAGGGGCAGGGACAAAGGGGGCTGGGGCAGGCCTCGGGGGAGCAGGAGAAGGGTTGGGGATGTAGGCAGGAGCCGGTGGGGCCGCAGTGGGAAGAGGCTGCACTTTGACGCTGGTGGTGGTGGTCTTGCTAGGGTCAAACTTCTGGGCAAAAGTGTCATCCATAAACCATGGGGGTCTGTTGGAGGATTGGGCAGGGCCAGGGGCAGGGGCAGGAGCAGGAGGAGTGTGAGCAGGAAAATGAACTGGGGCTGGAGGAGGAACATGAACTGGGGCGGGAGCAGGAAAATGAACTTGGGCAGGAGGAGGGACTGGAGCAGGAGCATGAACAGGTGCTTGAACAAGGGCTGCCAGAGGAAAAGGCAAATGATAAGAACACTCAAAATCATCCTAAACATTATAAAACACGTTTGTTATTTTTTGTGGTTCTGATTCTGTGCAGGCAGTAATGTTGTGTACTAATTTGGTTGGATACAAGCCAATATTTCCCAATTCATTCCCAGTTAATGCACCTACATTGAAAAGGATAGGGTAGTAAAACAGAGGGTGTGATTACACTTTGGTCCAAAACTGCCTTTTTTAAGTCTTAGTGCCTTCTATTAGGACTGTCTCTTTGTGCCCACACGTGGGAACCTCTCGTAGCACCCACTTTTGAGACTTACTCTTATTGCCCTCTCTTCAAACCCTCTGCTCTCTGTTAGGATCCTCCCTTTTATGCCCTCTGTGGTTGAAAAACACGGAACGGTTCGCAAACTGGCATAGGCCAGGAACCTGCACCGGAACTGTGTCAGTGGAAAAGAGGCATCTTAGGACCCTCTCTTAGATTCCTCTTTTGGGACCTCTCTTAGAGCCCTGGAGCCTTCTTTAGGACCCTCCTCTTAGAGCCCTCTTTTGGGACCTTCCTCTTAGAGCCCTCGTTTGAGGCCCTCTTTTTAGAGCCCTCCTATGGGACCATCCTTGTAAAGCCCTCTTAGTCCCAAAAGAACTCTCTTCTGGGACTGTCTCTTAAGGTGGTATTTTCCTGACCTCAAGAGAAGCCAGAAACACCTTTATGTTCCTTATGACCTGGTTTTGTGAATGTACACTAGTTATGTTACTTCAGGGGTGAAGCTATCGGAGAGGCTGCCCATTTGGAGGCCTGGCTCACCCAAAAAGAACTGATGTAGCTAGGGGTCATACCGCAGTCTTGTCAACATTATTCACAAAAAACTGTTCTAGTTCACTAGCAGATGTCACTTTAAGGGGTTGCATTAAGTTCTATTGCTCAGAAACTGGTGTGAACTGTGTAGCCAGTTCAATAAAGCATTTACCTTCACTGAAATGGACGCCACGCTGTGCCTTTTCACCCTGCCACTCACACGCTGTAATCAGGGGTAAAACATGAAATGTATTTCAGTTTCTGTTAACACGAAGAACAGAACTGCATGTCTTTGAGAAATGCAAGGTACAAAACAAAGACACTTGTACTAAAAATGCTTAACGAAATTATTACTGGATTAAGCTATGTAATGTTACATACTACTCTAAGCCTAAAGATGGGCAAAGTTCTTGCATTGTGTGGTTTTATCTGCTGTATCTGTGGCAAAGTGTGGCAATGTGCATGTGTGTGTGCTACAGTAAACAGCTGGCATTGGTGATGACAATATTATGTGTTGTGAACTGAGAGTTAGGCCACAAGTAATCTTACTGAAATGCCAAATGAACAAACTTCTTGAGTGATAGCCTTTCAAATTGTTGGCCATGTTCTGAAGTCATTTCAGTTCTTTTAAGTGACTACCGGCATTCGAATTGCCTTGCCCACCCTACTTTACCCAGGCCCACCCATTGTTCAGTTTTTGGCCTTGCCACGGTCTCACCTTACTTTATTATAAATAGGCCACCTTACCCAACTGAAAAATAAATATAATTAAATATGACTAGAAATGTTTTATCTGCAACAAATAAGAATAAGCCACCCAGTTGTGGCTAATCAGCTAATCAGACTGCATGCCAGAACATTATTATTTATTATGGAATGGCTAACAAAACTCATATTTGTCAAATGTACTGCATTGCCATCATATAGACAAAAAAACTGGCCGATATAAAATGCTATCCCAGAGCCTTACACATGATAGTACGTCCATAAATGTGCAGGAGAATACAGAAAACATTAACCAGATTTTTTTCTACCACTAAAATATTGATATGAAATCTGAGTCCTTTTGAGTTCACAAAATGGCCAGATTGTAAAAAGTGTCACCAAAGCGTTTAGATGCATCCTAAACACGAGAGAAAGGGGGAAATAAATCACTGAAGAGTCTGAATTTTAAGCAAGTGTTATCACATCATAAAATATAAGAGCCCATCAGGTTCAATATGCAACTGAAGCACCTTGAAGCACTAATTTGCATATTCAGAAAATCTGGATTTATTTATGAGGAAAAAAAATTAATGTTCCTATTAATGTTGATGTCTGACGATATTTATCCTGGAACTGCCATGTCAAGCAATATATTAATTACGATAGAAAATCTTGTCATCTTTAAGCAAGTTTTGGGTGACATTAATAGGCCCTCGGGTATGTTATGTTTTTCAGAAAAGACTTATGAAGATACAAGTGTGTTGGATTGGATATGCTGTAGTTACCTGGAGCGGTGGGATAAGCTGTAGGCACAATGGTGGCGGTGCTGACCAATTTATTTGGAGACGGACCAACAGGGATATGGATGGAGCTCTGCTGCATGGGCGGGGCCTGTTGAGTGTATGGAGCAGTTTGAATGTGATGAGGCTGTTGAGTAGGTGGAGCTTGCTGCATATGTGGCTGATGTGCATACTGGTTGCTAGAAAAAAAAAGATGATACCTGGAGTGACCACACTTCTGTTTGAATTACAACTAATTACCAACAAATATGACATTCATTTGATCAAAAACACAAAGATTGCCTCATCATATCCAGGTGGAGAGGGTCCAGGTGTCATATGACCTTACCCGAGTTTTCCTGTTCATCATTTTTTAAGGAAAAATTAGTATTGCTTTTTTAAACAGCCAAAACCCACATATACAGAGAGAGAGAGAGACAGAGAACCTGGTGTCAAAGAGACAGTGTTACAAAATGTTTTTTTGTTGTTTGAGTTACCATCACCACAGTACGATACAGTCAGCACAGGTCTTTCACACTTGCATACTGGTCAGAAAGGGTTAAAGCACAAATGGTTAAAGGAACATCATTAAAGCATAAGTAGCATCTTTAGAGTCAGTAGGCTAGAAATAAAGAGGGGGAGGGGAAGAGCAGGTTTGTTATTTACTCTGACGCTGTTATGGAGGGAGAGAAAGAGTGGCGTGGCTGGAGAAGAAGCAGTGCTGCACCAGTACCTGATGCCGGAGGTTTGGTACTGTGATTTGTAACTGGAAGAGGACTGCATGGTGAAGCTACAATGCAAGACAGTAAAAGAAAGTGACAGTGCAAGTGTGTGAGAAAGAGGCAACGTTCAATAGACCTGAGATTTCCACAAAAGCCATGTACACTCATAGCTGTATACCATTATAGCTGATTTGAGCTATTACATTAAATTTGGCTTTGAACTTACTCTTGATTTCCAAGACAAAATTAGAAACTTCAGCAAACAATTCGTTTTTTTTTTTGTTGTTTAAATGGTAGCAGTCCAACTTTATAGCCAGTGTTTTCTGTATTCCATTAGTTATACTGCACTGTATAGCATAGTAGATCAGAGCAGTTTTGTTTCATAAACCATGCTTTGCTCCTTTACATGCACATACAGGCAGATGTTTTCTTACATCTGGCTCTGCTTGGCCTGAGGGTAGCAGAAACAGATGTCTGAAGGTCACTGTGCTAAGTGACAGTATAAGTGAACATGGCAACAAAACAGGATATAACATTAGCATTTTATCTATGGAAAACATGCACTCACTCACTCAGCACAAACTAAACAAACATATACTAAGGTGTCCATGTACACAAGGTTGTCAAGCCAAACAGGAAAAAGCTCTCCATCTTTGGCTTGCTGACTAAAAGCACTTGTCTCTCAATCCTAACCCTTACAAAATGAACTATTTACTACTATACTATGTCTGTCATAATATGTAAAATTAGTCATATAACATTTAACAGAAACACCACAGTAAAACCATGGTAATGTCATGGTCAAGAGTATAACAATAATAGTTATTATAAGATACCACGGTAAAGCTGGAGTTAAATACGTCAAAGACATGGTTTCCCTAAAGTACCATAATATAAACCATGACCATAATGTTTTAACATACACTCACCAGCCACATTAATAGGAATGTCTGTACATCTGCTCATTTATGAAATCATCCAATGAAAATATGCACAATCACATGGCAGCAGTAACACAATACCATAAATTTAACACAGATACAGGTCAAGAGCTTCAGTTAATCTTCACATGGATGTCGGCACCAGACGGGTTGATTTGAATATTTCAGAAACTGCTGACGTCCTGGGGCTTTCACACACAGTGAAAGGACTCTAGCGTTTCCACAGAATAGTGTGGTGGGGGAAAAAACCACACACACACACACGCACACACGCACACACGCACACACTAAGCAGCAGTTCAGGCACCTTTCTGAAAACCAGACTGGTTTGAGCTGACAGGGAAGCTGTGTTAACTTAAATAAGCACTCTTTACAACCCTGCTGAGAAGAAAAGCATCTCCGAATGCACAGCATTTTGAACCTTAATGTGGCTGGGTTAAAACGGCAGAAGACCACATCGGGTTCCACGCCTATCAGCCAAGAAGACTGGAAGAACTTAGTCTTTTTTTAATTTTAAACTGTGTAATTCTGTTAGCTTGTACCTAATGTGATTGGCTGATTGGACAATTGCACGAATCAGCAGGTGTACAGCTGTTCCTGTTAAAGTGCCCAGTGAGTGTCTTACCTACCATGAAGTACAACAATAAATTAATGGTGTTATCATAGTTCAGAATTTGATAACCATATCTACCATGAAACACAAGAGTAAAACTATAATGTTTCATAGTAAAACTGATGTAAACTATAGTGAAATTTTGAAGTCAGGAGTGTACAATACACAACAGATACATTATGATTATCAGTACATTATTTGGATAAGTACTTTAATTCACAGACATATAACAATTTCAAAATATGACGTGTCTGTTGCTAAATAATTGTTCAGAGCAAATCTAAAATAATTCCTCATTATCATTAGTAATTGTAATATTGTAATTATTTTTCAGTAAAAACACATTTTTATAGTCATTCATTGATCTTCAGTAACATCTTTATCTTGATCAAGATTCAATGCCTGTCCTGGGAATACTGGGCAGGGATTCACCTTGGATTGCATACCAGTGACCATTTATAGTCACCAATTCACCTACCGATGTTTTGTTTTTTTTGGAGGAAACTGTAGGACCCAGAGGAAACCCAGACAGACACGGGGAGAACATACTAAACCCAGCATACACGGTAACCTGAGCTCAGGATCAAACAGGGGACCCTGGAGCTGTGAGGCAGCAACTCTACCCTCTGCACCGCCGTGCCATTTTTAAATGTCTTAGCACAGCCTAAATCTGGTTAGAACAAGCATCACATTTCATGTACAAGTAAAATTAGCTATAGAGTGCTTTCAGAGACGCTCTACATGATTTCACTTAAAAATCATTTTTCAAAGTGAACTAGTAAAAGCAAACATTTGAACAAATCCATGTACCTGTTTAACAAAGTCTCATCACCCCACACCAGTTTCAGTTTCACTCCAGTCCACACTGCATCAACCTCGAGGTTGATGGAGTCATAAACCATAGACAAAGCAAAGCAGGAGCGCTGAAGAAGCATGCACGAAGCCCTCCATCAGATTTCAGCACTGTTAGCGAGCAATTGTTTTTTCTAAGCATGTAAATGAAAGTACACAAAAGATGCCATTTGAGTAAACTCAAGCCAATGGTTTTTACAGTTCATGGAGAGCTGCTAGTTAGTATTGTGTGTGTATGTATGTGTGTGTGTGTGAAAGAGAAAGCAAGAGAGAGAGAGAGAGAGAGAGAGAGAGAGCGTGCAGAGTGCAGGGGACGTGCAGAGTGAACACTGGCGAGCGTGGGATGGTGGAGCTGTGCACTACAATCACTCTCACTGTCACACTGGGACACTGTATTGTGACATCACACCTTTTGTGCAATCAGGAGGATAAAAATTGTGCAGCTGATAAAGTGCCATGTATGATTTATGGAAAATCAAAGCTCTTAGCAAATGCATCCAGGCCTGCTGATGTATCTAGACAGCCACAGAGGTTACTGACTTATTTTCAGTGACATCATACACTCACTGGAAACACCTGTACCCTTGCACAGTCATGAAGCAGAGCAGCATATAAAATCATGCAACTACAGGTCAAGAGCTTCAGTTCATGTTCAAAGTCAAACATCAGAATAAAGGAAAAATCTGATCTCAGTGACTCTGACTGTGGCATGGTTGTTGGTTCCAGATAGGCTGGTTTGAATATTTCAGAAACTGCTGATCTCCTGGGATTTTCAGACAGACGCAGAGACACACACACACACACACACACACACACACACACACACACACACACACACACACACACACTCTACAGTTCTTGACCTACATCTGTATGATTTTATTCACTGCACTGCTGCCACATGATTGGCTGATTAGATAACTGCATGAATGTGGGGTACAGGTGTTCTTATTGAAGTGGCCGCTGAGTGTACAACGCATCACACAATTTTCCTTTAGTGTAGTTATACTAAATTAAATGATCAGTACATTTGCAGAAAAAGCCGTACCATAAATCTGTCAATCAGGTTATCGTTCATATGATTCACATGTAGGTTCAAGTTGATTCACATGATTCACATGTAGTTGAGTCATTTTTAGTATTTTATCCTTTCAAATGGCTTCTTAAAAACCAAAACTATAATTAAAAGCAAAACCTCGGGCCATGGCAGGAGAGCACATGAAACTCAGGATGGACAGATTGCAGTAAAATCACTGGCTAAAGTTTTAAGTCACATGTCCTTCTTAAAGCACTGTATTTGTAGCCCTGTATCCCAGCATCCTCAGCCACTCTGCACACCCCTCTACTACGTTAAGCCAGGTGGATGTCTGTACCTCACTTTCTTTGCTTTTCCTGATTGCTTGCGTTTGGGCAAAGCTCTGCTGCAGAAGTATGGAGTGATTGGCAGGGCCTCCAGCGCAGAGGTGGGCGGCGGCCCTTTCTTATACACATGGTTTCTTAATGGGAGCCAGTGAGAGAGGCATGAAAGATTGACTGAGGTATAGTTCAGATTGACATTTTTCTGAAGCTGCCGAATGTGAATATACTGAATGGGTTGAGGAATATAAGTCACAAGTATAGAGATGTGTTCTGCGAATTACAGGAGTGTTTGGGAATGGAGGAGGCCTCAAAATGAGGACTTTAAGTTCCCTAAAAGACAGTAAGCCAACTAGTATCCTAGCAACTTCTAGCAAGGTTGACAGCCTTCTCATATGTATCTAAGCTTGTCATGTTTAGATTTACTAACAGCTAGAAGGCTAGGACAGAGAACTACATAAAGCAAAAACACGTATGATTGCTAATTCGCAAACTGTATAATACACACTCTGCTTTTATGGGAAAGGTCTTCTGATCACACATGAATTGTTGTGAACTGCCATGTCAATTTGACTTCTATTATACAGACAGACTGTCCAATGACTGGACTTGTATATCTTCCACTTGAAAAAGAGAGGGGGAATAGTTTGAACAGCTCCTCAACT
>JAOUWY010000062.1:25775163-25785871 GCA_025728095.1 Prietella phreatophila | reverse complement strand
GGACACTTTAGACACGCCAATCAGCATACCATGCATGTCTTTGGACTGGGGGAGGAAATCAGAGTACCCTTCAAATCTTTAAAATGATTTAATAATTAAACATTTAGAGGCACTTTGCACATCACAATCTGCACCTTTAAAAAAATAAGAAAGAAAGAAAGAAGGAAATGTCTACAATGTGCAAATTGATACTGCCATTATAATGTATAATTTTTCCTTAGGGTACATTACAGTCTTTGAGAAGATGGAAGAGTCATTTTAAGCAATACAGCACCACCTGCTGACTAATTTGTGCAGACTGCTACTCAGTGAGATCTGCAGTGTTCTTGTAACAGTTTCACCCATTCCAAAACCAGCAACTTAATACCAGTCTTTGCAGTGTCTAGCTGGAACCTACAGGTTCTTGAACACTCCACAGTCAGGCCCATTTCCACAAGTTTAATCCTGGAGCATCACTCTGCTGCACTGCTGATGCTTTCTTTCTTCATTCCACTTGGATCGACTAATCATTAGCTGTGATATTACTGTTAGTAAAGCATTTAATAGTATTGTGCAGTGGTACTCCCGGGAAATATAATTCACACAGACAAACCTTAAGCTATATCTGTCTGGTAAGCTGTTAAAGCCTCAGTAAGTGTCCTTACATCCAAAGTATATTTAAACTAATCACTAAACTACTGTTCACTAATATCCCAATATATGAGGCCTAGCAAAAAATCATAAAATCACAGAAATTCAACTTCTGCATTAGAAAACAAACATACAAGTGTCCAAAACCTTGGACATCTACAACAACTTTATAATGAGTGGGGCTTTATAAGGGTTGGATAATATGTGGATAATATATTCATGCTGAACGAAGCAGACACAGGAAGACATTTAAGAGACAGAGGAAAGAACAACAATGGGGGGGGGGACCACATGTGAGTCTAGAGAAATATTTTAGGGGATGTTAGTTCATGGATGACTACAGATAAATGAAAAATAAATAAATAAATAATCATCAATCCATCTTCTATACCACATATCCTATAGGGTTGCGGGGAAACTGGAGCCTATCCCAGGGAGCATGGGGCACAAGGCGAGGTACACCCTGGACAGGGTGCCAATATTATTATTATTATTATTATTATTATTAACACTAATGAGAAAGAACCCAAAAATGTATGAAAAATTTAAGCAAACAAACAAACTGTTAAGAATGTAGTAGTAGATAAATGAATAACAATCAGCAGTATGACTTGAAGGCTTAATACAAAAATAAGGAATGTCTGATCTAAAATACTGAAAACAAAAAAGTAAAAAATATAAAAGTTGTGTGTATGCGCGCACACGCACACACACACACACACACACACACACACATTTCTACTATTTAACTGATATTTGAAGTTTAAACAAAAATGCTTTATTTTCTAATACTGCATTAGTAACCTGTTTTTACTTTTCAAGTATTTTATAGTAACTGGTTTGAAAACAATGTACCATGATTAAGTCAATACGAAATTGTAAGACTGAATAGTGGGCATATATAATGGATTTAATAGGTTAATAACAGTACAGACAGTTAAGACCACAGGGGGGAAATCCTACAATTGTGAAATACTGTGCAATAAATATACACAGTGTTACTGCTGGTGAAGGAGTTAAAGTCTAATTTGGCATGGACAAAATACACATATGAATTATGCCTTACAATAGAACAGATGAGGTGGAGGAGTATGAGGCATGTGGTGTATGTACATATGACTGGATGAGGAAGAGAAAGAGAAATGAAGGCCAGGAAGTTCCATGCACTGCATGCAAGTGCGGGTGGAGGGAGGCTCAGTGGAAACAGAAAAAGCCCAGATGAGAACGGCCAAGCAGTTAGCAGTGGCATTGATTGAAACCAAGACCAAACAGCAGCCAACAACAACAGTCCATGGCACAGCCATCAGTATTTCCCTAGGTCACAACCAGACAAGCAGAATTACCTTCAGAAACAAGTTCTTGAAAGGCTTATCGACTCTCTACTTGCAAATACAGATTTCCTTCTTGCCTCTATTATCTCTTTTGCTGGAAGGAAGCACAGATGGCCAAGGGTGCAGAGATCGCATGGTTTCCATCTCCCTGATAAGTCCTCTCAGACACAACACAGCTCTAAAGAGAAGCTGCTATTCCTAGGATTTGAATCTAGCGCCGCTCCTTTAATAACTGCTTGATAAATCTTGGCTTTTTTTTTTTTTACCCCCTTACACTGTATACTTATGACTGGATCCATACTTATGACTGAAGTAATATATCTCAAAATATCTTGCTATCAGTGGTAAACTATTAGAAATGCTATTTCCTGAAATACTAAACTCTGCTTAGCTACAGTTGAGTGCAAAGGTTTACATCCGAAAGAAATGAAAGCATATCTAATGTATCTACAGATAAACAGAATAAAAAATTAAAAAAACATTACAAAAAAGGCAAAAATACATTGTAGGTGTATACTGACATGAGACAAAGTTAAAAAGAAAGTGCGATCCTCTCATTACAACTGAAAATAAATTCTGCTCAAAGAACAGGAAAGAAGATGGAGGCAGTTGTTAAAGGAAAAATGAACCCTGAATGACTTGCACATTAATCTTTATAGTAATTAACATGCAAGATTTAATGGCATCCAAGGCTTATTTTGAAGTAAAATTTGTGGTGATTGTTTCCTAATTTACTCAGAATGTCGTGATAGTGGTGACCATGTGAATTAGATATTGCTTCCTCAGTACCTAAAGAGAACCATGCAGCAGCGCTTTAGTCCTTTAGTCCGTCTAGGTCTCTCACCTACTCGTCTGTACACTCTGTTCGCAACAGATCAGCTTCCGAAGCTGAAGCCATCAGCACCACTACGCTCATCATCTTGTAGGCTGCTAACACGCCTAGCCGGGCCAAGCCTCTGCCATAACGCAGTGCAACTGCATCCATCGCATAGCTGCATCACATTCTGGAGCTTTCATTCCAATGCATGTTGTTTCCAATACTTCCATATTGGATTTCTCATTAATAAGACATAGACCGTTGCTGGACAACGGTGCATGAAGAATGAAGCTCTTGATGTTTTGTTTTTCAGCATAATAATGAAACACAACCATTGTCCACTATGTCTGAGATTGATGAAACACCACCCCCACACACACACACACACCCCACCCCTACTTTTCCCATCGGCTCAGAACGCAACTGCTATCTTGTTATGAGAATAACAATAATACAGCACCGAGCAACAGATTAGCACCAGAAACACTAAACACACCACAGACATGTCAATATAAATATATTTAACGTGTTTCAGCATGAAGGCATCTTTTAAGGGCATATGATCTATTCATAAAGGAAAATCCAGACTGAGGTTTTTGTTGCTGTTTTTTTGCCCACTATTAATATTTTAACATACACTATTTGATCAAATTTATTACTTGTTATACTGAGGGAACATCTGTGAGTCACCTTCATTTGCTTCTAAGGGTATGCAAATATTTGCACTCAACTGTAAGCTCTCAGAACAGCAAATGCTGCGAGTTATATAAAGTAAAGGCTGGATTAACTACAAATACCTTCAAGAAACAGACATGCCTCAGGCTTTTAATAACTCTGCCTAGTACTATGTGCTTTTATGAACTTCTATTTAAGATCTGCAAGAAAGAACTGGAAGCTGAAGATCATGTGTCTACACTGCATGCTCTGAGCACTAAATATCTGCTCTATCTATAAACTGTCTAAATCACAGGTGT
Organism: Prietella phreatophila; assembly: GCA_025728095.1. Classification (NCBI taxonomy): domain Eukaryota; kingdom Metazoa; phylum Chordata; class Actinopteri; order Siluriformes; family Ictaluridae; genus Prietella; species Prietella phreatophila. Next base: position 25,782,119 of record JAOUWY010000062.1, on the reverse strand, counting down.
ACAATCTTTTCCACAAAGTGCCGGTGTGGGTGCAGGTTTTCATTTCAACCAATCAGGAGCCACAACTGATTCCACCTGTTTAATCAGTTTATCTTGGCTATGAGAAGACTCCAGGTTGGGGTTCTACTTTGTTGGAATGAAAACCTGTACCCACACCGGCCCTTTGTGGATATGATTGGACACCCCTGGTCTAAATGATCAATTATTCAGCAAATTGACCCCATTACAATGTACTACACTAATCACAATATCCAATCTACTATTTAAATGAATATTACATTAACAAATGAATAAAAATACACAGACTTAATAATCTCCAAAGCAGCTTGTTTAATTATCATTCAATCATACTTTGCCTTTAATCCAGATCTTTTTTTTGCACATTTAAACAGTTCCTATTTCAATAATTTTATCAAGCAAATTCAATAGAAGCAAAATGCCAAGAAACCTGCCCAATATTTTTCATTTAACAGTCCAACAGCTTTTATTTGCTGATTATCATAGACTCAAATACAGAGACAGCGTGAGGAAACATTACACAATGGCCAATTCCATAAAACATTCTACAATCCGGCTACAACATTGTGAGAGTATACAGCGTGAATATGAAATCGGTCCATGGGACTGTGCTGATTGAACCAACTTGTCTTCTCTCTCAGTCCTTCACTCTCACATGCTTTGCCTGTCTACTTTCCATGACATCATCTGCCTACCGCTGTCTGTCCTGAGCTCTTTAGTGAGCTAAGTTAAGGATCTGAGCAGACAGGCCATTGTGCCAGTTTTTCAGTTTGGCAAAGCGAGGGCCTTTAGCTCCTGACTCAAATATTTCTCTGTGGCATGAAGAGAGGTATGGAGAAAAAGACAGAAAGAGAAAGACAAGAGGAGAAGGGAAAAGAAAGAAGTGAATTACTGATGAATGATGATGACCTCCACTCCAAGATCACTGTTTAAGATCAGTGAGTGTTCAAATACACTCCACGTCCTGTAACATTTGTCCTTAAATAAGAACACTGCTATCTAAGGCCATATCGAACACGTGAGATTATATGACTGTAAAATTTGCTGAATGACACAGTAGCTACTTGCTAGACTCTACAAAAAAGGGTTCTTCAAATGGTTTTTCGTTTACTAAAAGGATTGTAATTTGGACCTCTTTCTTATACTGTTGTATAGTTCTACCCTTCTTTAAAAGTTCCTTTAGAGTGATGGCTAAAGAACCCTTAAGTCATACAGTGCATGACTGTGAGAATCATTAAAAATGCATGTGCGTTGAGTATGAGATGATGTTTGTTTAAATAATGTTAAAGTTCAGCACAGAGAGGGGTCAGGCTACGTAAGTCAATGTTTCGAATTGAGTTTAATCTCAACTAGTCAATAATACGATATCTTTGGCCACAAGGAGCTGCTGCTGCTAGCTGCCTACCTCGCTCTTGTAAGAGCTTCCTCGTCTGGGTCTTGCACTGCAGAAGAAAAGAGCGAGAAGAAAAGATTGAAGAATATTAGAGACCAGAAATCCTTCACCATGATAAGATTATTAATAACGCCTAGCCTTTCAGTGAAGATTTTCACCAGTTACTAAGAGAAACTGCTTGGTGTTGTTTACTTAACCTTCATGCTCTGTTGCAGAATTTCCAATAAATATAATAGATACAAGCCCTCTATTTTGGATTTTATTCCATAAACTAAAACTTCACCTCATTCTGGCACTTTCAAGGCAGTTAATGAGACTTTTTCTGATATGGAAACCGAGCAGAAAAGTTCAGTGGACCATGTTTTAGCTAATTTAGTTTAAATAAGCGCGCATAGTGAAGAGTTAATACCAAAAATTGTTGTTATTGGTATTCAAATCTTAAATGTAACTACTCTACTCAGACAGTAGGGCAGAGTTTGCCAAAAACAGTGGCGTGCCTCACTTATGAATGATTCCTGCCTTCCATTTTTTATGTGTGAGTGAGGAGCAGTATTACATCTGACAGTTCAATATAATGACATGTTAAATTATTGAATGAGAATATTACATTCATGGATTTAAAATTATTTATTACTCTTTTTTTTTTTTTTTTTTTTTTTTGCACAGTAGACATCGAATGAGACAGCATCATAATAAGAGACCTTGTTTATCACATGGACCAAATTAAATATACATAAAATTATGTCCTTTAGACCAGTGGCACATCTTTACAGTAAAGGACATTCCTACTATATACCTAACATCATAATAATGAATCGTTGAAAACATTTATTATTTATATTGTTCCACTTTTAATAATATGATAGCTAATAGTTTATAGTCATGAACAGAACATGAAGGTTAAATGGTATGTGTGGGTCTGGAGGGCACACTCACAGTATTCAGTGCCGGTGACATGGGCAAGGTGGCGGAAGGACTTGGACTGCATGTGGGCCGCTCTCCGTGCCCACTCAGCAGGCTCCAGCACTTCTCCGCTGGCATTCACAGCCTGATACACTGGGGAAGCACTGTCTACAACACGCTCTTTAACAGGCAGACTACTGTAACCACAGAGAGAGCCGCAACCGTAAAGCACACACTCCTCAGCTGGCCCGAGGTTTACATGAGTGTACTGAGTGACTAGGTTAACTGCAAAAAGGTCCTTTTATGATATGTATTATATATTTCCCAGCTTATACTAATAGGTGTTAGTAGTTGTCATAGAGCTAACAAAGGTAAAGTTTATCTGCTGTGCTTTCATCATTTGTGAATTACAATCTTTTCAATACTAAGGTACAGAGGGAAAAGGCAGCACTCTCTAGCATAAGCTGACAAGCGTAAGAGGAAAGCTTTCTAAACAGCAGAAGCTTGTCTAGTGCATCACTACCAGTGCAAACATTCAGTTCACATCAATCTCTTGCCCAGAAGGATGACAGTAGAGAGTAGAGTAGTGATACTGTGGTTCCCGCATTTAATGTTTTACATATAAGTGAATAAAATCATTAACAAATCAACACACCAAATAGCCAAAGTGAACAAAGCCCATTTCAACAGACCTTCCTCCACTATTCTAATGGTCAATGGTAAGTTTCTTTAAAACTACAGTTCCCAAGTATTGCAACAGAGAAGTGTTCACCCTCTCATCAAATCCTGAATGCAACATCCACAGCCAGAGTCAAAAACAGGCAAAGTTGGCCATGTTCTCTGGGTGGTGGGGGGTCAGAGTGACTCTAATCAATCGTGAGCATGTGTGAGCTAATGTATGCAGAAGAGGGTAGTTTGTGCTTTCTTTTGAGTGTGTGCTGTTACTTTGCATGAGCGCAGTGTAACATGGAGGAAGCATGTGCTAGCCCACAAACTCCCTGGCTGGTAGGAGAGAACTAGCTAGTGGGTGGTAATTGGCAAAATGAGTAATTTCAGAGAAATTGTGGTTTAAAAAACAAAAATCAATCAATCAATCAAAATTACAGCTCATATAGAATCATTAAGATGACAAATATTTTGAAAAAAAATTTTTAGTTTTATTTTACTTTATTTTATTAATTAATTAATTTTTAATTTATTTATTTCTTTTCTTTCTCCCCCCTTTCTTTTGGTTTTGTCTGTTTGTTTTGTGGGGGTTGTTGGGTGGGGTGTTCTGTGTTGTGCTGTTAAAAATGCTAATTTTTCAATAAAAATTCTATGATTAAAAAAAAAAAAGACAAATATTGTATTTTCTCATGAGCAACATCAAGTATATCATTCAATCTCAGACCTCTAACAGTGAATGAGGGTTTAAGAGAAGAAGAGAAGTGAAAAGATTGTCCGGGTTTAGAGATGAGGTGTGTAAACATGCGGGGTTGAATGAGAAAGACAAAAAGAGACTACGCTGTGGGAGAATGAATGACCAAAGTGAATAATGCATACATGAATTGAGCTACTTACGAAAGGGGAGAGCCAGAGAGAGCCTCATCGCTGGGAAATGTCACCCAGCCAAGGCAGCAGAGGGGCACAGAGAGAGGGTGGAGCCATGGATGAACATGAGTGAGGAGGGGCAATGAGACGGACACAACTGACCCATCAGATAGACATTTATGAAAAAAATTCTGTGTAGCTTCCTACAGAAACATCTTAGGTGCATCATATACCACATACATACACTCTTTGAAAAAAAGTGTTCTTTGGACAGGTAAGGGTTTCCAACTTTTTAAAATGGGTTCTACGGAATCCTATTCGATAATGAAACCCTTAAATTTCAAGGTATGTCTCCACAACAGAGGAGCGTCACTATCAGAGAAGGTTCAAACATGAGATCTTTGAACAGTTAAGGGTTCTGTCACAGGGTAATACATAAAGGAACATACTTTTTTCCTAAGAGTGTAAAAGCCGGAGCTGTAATATGTATAACATACAGTATTACAGCATTCACACCCCCAACAAGACCAATACTCGGGTGTGAAGCTCATCATGCCCATTCAACCGAAAGCCATTCTAATGAATAAATTATCATGATAATCAAGGAGACATGTCAAGTTCATTCTAACACCAATCATAGGTTACTATAATTCTAGGTTACTACAGTCTGTGTGATTTTGTGAGATCGAGCTTTCACTAACTTCACAACTCCACTCTATAGGGTTTAACATGAAACCAATGAATCTACACTAACAGTAAATACATTGACACATTTGCTCATAGAGAATTTTCTTCATTTTTGCTACTGTCTAGTATTTCAGAATAACAATAATTAAGACTATGGAACAACACATGGAATTACACAGTGACTAAGAAAAATGCTACGCAAATCGAAACTTCTCTACCAGCTGCATGAAGGAGTTTCAAAAAAGTTCTCAAATAAGCAGAGTTTCTCATTGCTTCTCTAAATGAAAACTATTTGTTTGCAAATCCATCCATCCATCTTCTACCACTTACTCTAAACAATTACATTTTAAGTAAAAATGACTATTAAAAATACATTATGATTCACAAATAAATTTACACATGGGCATTAACTAAACTATTAGTATTTTGTCTTAGAAATAAAATCAAACTATAAGCCTTTATCAAAATGTCTTTAAGGCACTGAAAAATGTGTTGTGTCCAAACCTTTGACTGGAAGTGTACAGAAAACTGCACAGCTAGCTAAATAATAACAAAAGCTAATATCCACAAAAACACTTAGAGTAGCTGTAACAACACACATGAATACATGTGACTAGAAACATCACATACAGCTAGTGTTCCCCACAAACGCTTTGTACACGTTCAAAGCAACATGAAGTCTTACTAAAAACCATTCAGCAGACCTTTGCATGTAACCGAACTACACAAACAACATAAAATAATGGGTGTAAGACAAAAATAATTGGCCATCTTGATGGAAATCTTAGCATAGCAGCAGCTGAACAAAGCACAGCTATTTGACCAGCACAAAGGGGAGGATGGCTCATGCATGCAGGAGAGAAAAGACAAAAGAAAGGCAAGGCAGTGCATTTGGTCTTACCCGGACATTTCAGCCCCTCTGGCCTGAGACTGACCAGCGATTGCATCCATGATGGCATCCTGTGAGTACATGCTAATCGGAGTGTTGTACTGGGCATGGATGATAGTGGCCTTGCCTCCCGGCCCCTTCACTTCAATGGGCTTGTTGGTGGAAAGAGCCGTGTCCTTCAGGGCAACGGGGTTGAAACTGGGCACATACTCGTTGCTGTGGTGGTGGAGTTAGTTGGATGTGGGGAAAAGGTGAAAAAGAGAGGGGAAAGGGGCATGAAGAGAGAGGAAGGGAGGAGACATGTGCTGTAGTGATGGCTAGAGGGTAAGACATGCAGGAAAGAGAACGTAAAAAGTTCCTTTGCAGAAAAGGAGACTTTAAAGGAGCTATGGTGCAAATTTTTTGAATGTGTAACCTGATTACTCATTATTTGTTCTTGTATTTGTCCTAAAAATAAAACCAAGTGTCTTTTAGATACATCAGTGCTCTAACCTAAAGTTAGAATTGACACAATGGAGTAAGAGGATTAATGCTTCTCGGGTTAATTCATCCTAAAACAATGCAAATTATATGCCAAAATTAGCATTCCAATGCATATAAATTAGCTCCTTTAAATACCAGAATAAAAAGCATCCTGCACATGTCAACTATCGACAACCAACCATAAATTCTGCCCATAAATCTTGTCACAACGCCGTAACAGTTCTATGTCATCATCATGCTGGCCACAACCAATGATCAGATTGTAAGCTCTGAATATGACAAACATGCAGCTACAGAGATCATCAGTCTATCCATTCTACAGTCCCATCACTCCTGAGCATAGCACGACACAACACAGCGCCACACACTGACATATACATGAAGCATATGCTAGTATGAGCCAGACAAATCTGCTTTCTCAACTCTGTAAAGCAAAATTAATCACAGATTCACAAACTCAGGAGACAGATTTCAACTGACAATACACAGAATGCTGGACTGCACCAAAATCAAGGACCTGAACACACCACAGACACAGACATGCACATAAACAACACAGCACTACAGCACTCAGTGGCATGGTACTAACTTGATAGGCATGTTGGTAACAACCTATGGTTGCAAGAATAAAGAGAGAAAGAAAAGGAAAAAAAACATCTGTTAAGTGAGTCACAATCTGATGCTGTGTCTGAATTTGTTCCGCCATATAATGCACTATTTGGGGTGAAGTCATTTTGTAGTGGTATCTAAATTTTGAATGGAGAAATTATACACCATGAATATTTTACTATATTATTACCCATAGTACACCGTAAATCCGGTGTACAATCAATATACACTCCTTCCACACTACATTGTACACGATGTGACCAAAAGGTTGTGGACAACTGATCACACATACATGTAGGCCTTCCCCAAACTGTTGCCACAAAGTTGGAAGCACACAATGGTACAGAGTGGTGACTAAAAGTTTAAGGCTCTGGGTTACTGATGAGAAGGTTGGGGGTTCAAGCAACAGCACCACCAAGCTGCCAATGTTGGGCCCTATCTGCT
>JAOUWY010000062.1:25699374-25730044 GCA_025728095.1 Prietella phreatophila | reverse complement strand
GTTATTCTGTCTCTCACTGTTCAAATAAACCTACCATTAAAATTATAGACTGATCATTTCTTTGTCAGTGGGTAAACATACAAAATCAGCAGGGAATCAAATACTTTTTTCCACTCACTGTATAAACGAGTTATGCTGGAATTACTATAGTATTTGATTTAGATCAATCAACATTCAGACATATTTGTTGTTATAGACAGAACATTGATTATACAGGTCATTGTTTTGATGAAGAAAATATACATCGTTCACCACAGTTCATGTTTGTGCATTTTTTTTATCTCAGACCCGAGTTAAATTCTGAGCTTGAATTTCTCATTCCTGAAATACATAAAAATGCGACATTTTCTGCGAGACATTTTAAGTAATTTTTATAAATGTGAAAATGACAAGGTTTCCCAGGAGGTTATTCATAAATGTTCATAATGTTTATTGCGAAAACTAGCCAGTAAGCTAAAATGAGGTAACTTAACGGGACCCTTGACAACACATTATGTCTTTAACTACTTTTGAGAGCCAACTGGCCACCAAAAAACTTTTAGAGGGACTGTCTTTGAGCAATATGGGTTTAAAGACACGCCGAATTGTCCCACTTAAAGACATGCCCTTCTGTCCCACTCCGACAGATCAATCTGTCCCATGACAAGACACACCGAAAAGGCACACCCTCCTGCACCACTAAAAGATATGCTCATGTTTCTACAGTCAAAGACACACCCACATGTCTCCACTAAACTAAACACACATTTTCCCCATCAAGGCACAACAATCTGTTCGCCTAAGACACACCTACCTGTCCCACTGGAGGCCTCTCACTAAAACACACACACTTGTGCCACTAAACGATGGTACCACAGCCATTAGCCCAAATCAAACACACATCTCTGGTGTGGAGATACTAATACACTTTCTACCTGGCTGCTACATCAAAAACTGCTATGTCCATATATAGTACAAGCTTATCTGTTGAATATTATGTCATAATGATTAATGTTTACATTCACAGTATTTTTATTATCATATCTTTTTGCACTACCAGGGTTTTCCCAACCATAGAAATGCTTAAGCGCAACACCTAAGTGTTTTTGCGGAGCGCTTTAAGCTGAATGAAAGTAAAAAGGCATTTAGGCAACAAAACAGAATGAATGTTAAAGCAACGGTGAGAGTTCTATGTGCTGAGATAAAAACGGAGACGTGGCTATCTGGCAACAGGAATGAGCTGCCAATCAACGATCAGTGTTTGGATGTTCGTTTGAGTGATTGCTGTGTGACAGAAGCTCATCGCTAAGCTAATCAAACAGCTAATCAAAAGCAAGCTGCACGCCATTTTTCACTGTGCTACATGATGTATACATGACAAATAAAGGTTGCTTCTTCCAAATGCTAACAGTGTTCATCCTTTCACAGCAATAGAAAGCCCATATTCTCTTCTGGCCCCAGCACAGGGCTGCAGTACTCACCACAGAGAGGTGGTGGAGATGTAATGTACCATCTGAATGAAGGGCAGAGGATCTGATGATGCTCCACAGCTCCCACACACACACTAGAGATGAGGAGAGGACAGTAAATATAACGAATGTAAAGTGTGGTTAACACTTGACGGAGCATTTCACTGGCTTTAAACTGACAGAGCGAGAAAGAGAAGGACACTAAATATGAAAATGTGTTTCTAGGAAAGTATATATAGAACTAAATCTGAGAACTAATTGTCCCCAAACATAGTAGGAGTAGGAGTTTCACCTGCTCGAAGAGCGTCATGGCAAACTTCTGGTGTGGAATGCAGTGTTTGGCCGTACAGATGTCCTCCTTGCTCTCATCAGCGATGTGAAAGTGGATACGCATGAGGATGTTCTCCTGAGAGAGGCAAAGAGGAAGACAGTGAGTAAGTCATTTTGGGACTAAAGGTGCTTTGTGTGTCTCTGGGACTCTGTGCACCTTCACTGAACTCCCCATGAGTGTCCATTTAAGATTATTTTTAGCATATTATCAAACACTTGGTATTTTATAACTTCCATTATTATCCCAGAATATGATGCGAGTGTGAGAGGGAAAAACACAGGGTTCATGAAGTGGCATCTAGCTGCAATCCAACTGATTAAGTCCCATGGTTGGATGGGCAGAAGCCCAAGGCTGGACGGATGTGTGAACGAAAAGTGAGAGATTAAAACAAAGGTGAGAAAGTTAAAGTTTGAACATAGAAAAATGGAGGTTTGGAAACAATTCAGTGATGATCAATACATCAGTGGTGTTTCAGTTAAATGCTACTTAAATAACTAACAAAATTTGATAGTTCATTATGTAATTAAACAATTACTGAGCTAGCTATCTACCTAGATTAACAAGCAAACAAAGTTATCTAACATTATCCAAGTTAGCTACAATGCTAGTTTTTAAGGTAAAGCACACTAAAATCATGAGAGGAAGTTTGTTAGTGAAAATAAACTGCTTGACATTCAATAAATTTCATACTTCTTCAAACTTGCAGTGTGTCTCAATGTTTGAGTAAAGTTTGTTAAATAAAGAGCCGTATTTTGATCCACGTTGACTAGAAAATGTCAGCTTAGCTACATGACACCATATTTTTATGATAAAAACAGCCAAAACTTCTGGTTTCGTTACAAGAGCAATTTACTTCAAACAAAGCAGACTCTTCTTTGGTCTATTGGATACGAATAGGTATAAACAACCTGAAGAAGTCCAGAAGCCGTTTAAGTAAATACAGAAACTACAGGTCATGCACTTAAAGATGAGCTAAGAAGTGAAGACACTTTGTCCTTAGTGTCTTATGCATATTGATCCTAGCAGTCATGGGGATTTTGGCTTAACTGCTCCCGCAGATCTTTCTGCTTTGGCACACAGGAGCTGGTGGAAGGGCATCAGGATGCGTTTGTCTTCACAGGGAGAAGGAAGTTCACTAAGCTGCTGCTTCAATCCCATTATCCATGAGTACACTGATCAGAGAGCAATATCGCTGGGGAAAGGTCGCCTTACAGCTAGCAGGGTTCAGCTGCTACAGATGCGCAGCGTATCCCACACCCCATGGCTCTCTCTGCTCTCTAGGAGAAAATGCAGCATATAGCTGCATCTCTAATTCAATGGAAAGAATTGAGAGAATGGAGGAGTGACAAGTAATCAAACATGACCTTTCCTTCTGCTCGCCTTGACAGATCCAAGGCGCGAATAAATGGTAGCCAAAATAAACAGAGAGCAGCTCTGTGGTGTCAGAGCGCACACGTCTTCAGGATTACTTCCACTTGGCAGTGGAGGTCACACTTCAACTTTAACGCAGCATGTAATAAATTGATGGGGTTGAGATTAAAGGAAGTGGTGAAGAGACAAAAAAAGTGAAGAGGCCGACCTAATTAGGATGCATCTTGCAGAATTATTGTAGAAAGGTTTATTGCACTCTAATTGATTAAAGTTAAAAAAATATTAGAATTAAAACCTTCTTGGGGTAGTATAAACGTTAAATGCTGTAACGGAAGTAATAACACAAACCAACATGTTTTATGGAGCTTAACAGCATTAAATATCACTATAAATGGATAAAATGTGCGTCACCTTTTACTAAATATAAATTGTTAGCACTGTTGGCAAACTGCTGTGGTACAAGTAGAATAAAACACTTCTGGATGTTCGGTTTTATGAAAATAATCAACTTCTAGATGGTATCAGGAAATCTGCTTTGTGTTGGGCAACATCACACCAAACCGTCGTTGATTATTTCCCTAGAACAGCACAGCCCATCACGCTTTACTCCTTACTTATACCATGGATACTGAAAATACTCACTTCTGATTGCTGGCTGGTGTGAATTCATTTCTTATAACCTTGAAATCATTAGATAACAGTTAGAATCAGCCTGGTTAAATTCATCACCAATATGGCCAAAAGTGACAGCTGAAAGTAAACACCTGACTATCAGTATGTTTACATGGACCACAGTATCAGTATCAGTAAAATCTTTAAAGTTTCCTATATTTCTGCACAAACATGATCTTTCTCACAAGTACACAAAGAGAAAATTCTAAAAGGGTTCACAAACTTTCAAGCCCCACTGTCCATGTAGTATTACTGTTTCTATTGCATCAGCTGTATGGACATATTAGCAATATTAACATTTCAGTTTCACATTTTTCCCTATTGCTGAGCTCAGTGCAGTGGAAATTCACATCTGTCCTGAGATAATCTGTTTGAATGTGCAGAGGTAAATTATCCACAAGTTATATGAAAGCCACATTACTATACCCGTGCCCCACACTCACACACTTTTTACAAATATGTCCTTTCCAAAAATGACTTCTCTGAAACGGATGCGATAGAAAAAGGTCAGGGTAATCCCTGCAATCGCTAGACTGCACTGAGTCAGAAAGCGAGTATTTGTGTCTGTTGAAGAACATGGATGATATTTAAGTAGCTTTCCTTTCTTATCAACCTGGTTAATTGATATATATGGATAGAGTATTCACCAGTAGCCTACTCCTGAATAGTATCCAAGCACTTACAAAGCACTCAGCAGCGTCGTCCATGATGCCCAGCTGGAAGCGTTGCTCATCCTGAAAGGTCTTGGCCAGAGCCGTACGCAGAGCATCAGAGGGCAACACCTTTTCCGTGCTGTACTGAAACTGCACAAAGATGCTCTGCAACAACACAATAATACTCATCAGAGAAAAATACTAGAACATCTAGAACAAATATGTGCATTTATCAGATATAGAACTACTGGTCTAGGTAGTTAAAGACTTTATGCAAAAGAAGAAAAAAAAAGGAAAAACATATCAACATAATATGTTCAACAAATGCAGAACAGATAAGTGGAGAATAAAGAATGCCAAGTCACTAAGAGATTAATCTGTCCTCACTCTGTTCCTCAGCACAGTGAGATAAAAACAACACTGACCACTGCCAAGTTTTACCTGCTGAATCACAGTTGGATACGTTAACCTGTATTCGACGCCTGGGCATGCAGAGTGAACACGTGCCCATGTTTGTAGCGCACGCGCGCTCTCTCTCCATTTGATCTTTATCTACGTCTCTTTTGGCTTTTTCTCTTTCCTTCCATCTGTCTGTGGACATTACCAGTCGGCCTGATTCAGTGTGTAGCCATGGCAGCAAACATAATTATCCTTGTACAACACACTGCATAATATTTCACATGTATATGTACTGGTTTAAAAGAAAAAAAAAACGCACATCGTGGCCATGGCGTTCTATAAACAGTGCATGACAGCTTTATATGGTGCTTATTAATGAAATGTAACCCCAAGTCACCAAGATACAGCGTTCTTCACGGTATACACACTACGACAACTTTTACAAACTGATTGAAGAGCATGAGAGAGCAGGTGATAAGGGAATTTTGACCAAAAGTATACAGATAGTTTTTAGGTTGCATGTGCCCTGATATTGCGGTGTGAAGATCACAAGCATTAACAAAAGTGCGGCTCTTGATGATATCACAGATCATATCAAACTAGTCTAGTGTTCCACTTAGCATGAAAGACTTGGATTCATTTACACAATAATAATAATAATAATAATAATAATAGAAGAAGACGAAGAGAATAATAATAATAATAATAATAATAATAATAATAATAATAATAATAATAAGAGTCTTTCTTGGGCACATATACATTACAGCACAGTGAAATTCTTTTTTCTTCACATATCCCAGCATGTTAGGAGGTTGGGATCAGAGCGCAGGGTCAGCCATGATGCAGCACCCCTGGAGCAGAGAGGGTTAAGGGCCCAACAGTGGCAGCTTGGCAGTGCTGGGGCTTGAACCCTTGATCTTTTCATCAGTAACCTAGAGCCTGGCAGTGCTGAGACTGTTGTAACGGTTCAAATAAGAGTGCCAACTAACTGGTTAGCTTATAAAATAATAATTGGATCTGTACAGAAGCAGCTAACTAACATCATTTATACAACACTAATCTGATTGGTTGAACTGCGTAAAGAAAGGGCCCGATTTATTCATTCTCGCTTGCTACGTGTGTCTTACGTGTACAAAAAAGAAAATGTAAAAAAAAAACCACGCAGCAATGGTTTTCTGCTTAAGGCAAACTAAACCTGGGCGTAAAGCTAACCCTACAGCCTCAAATCAATTCAAAATACATTTTCCTTCCCACGTAATATCGATCAGATCTCAAATATCCACTTGTCCGCACTGAGAACAGAAACCCCGGCAGGAAAGAAACACACAGGAATGTGAACCAAATGTCAATACTGATTACAAACACTGGAAAGTATACACGATTAGGCTAGCCTTTACCTTGAGAGCACAGAAGATGCAAGAGTCCTCCATGCACTTGTGTGTGGTTAGCTGCCGGAAGCTTCTGCGGAAAATATCCAGGTGCCAGAGGACCTGTAAAGGCGGAATAAAACAAAGAAACATGACGTGACCTACAACATTTCACTCATCAGAGCAGTAATCAAAACAAAGGTGTTTTACGAAGCTCTTCAGAGACTCTGGGACATGACTGTTAAGTCGTACATCATATAATCTACTGTCCTGCTGAATTTCGGAGCACGTTCAGCTATCAAATATTCAACAAGATGCGGAAACCCGTGCTGCAGCGTCTTTCCACCCCCCCAAAAAAAGATCTGACAATTATTAAACAATATTTCTATTACAGTCAGCAAAAGTCTAGCTCCACACTTGCTGGAAGACAGCACTCCTGAATCCAGGAGAACGACTAAGAAACGACAAAAATACACAGATACACTGCTCCAGCTCCTCCAATAGAACAAGCAAAGATGCTTCACCTATCAGGTGTCAGCTGTCTTATGTACTTAATAATACCTGCAGGACAGGATGCCAGGTTCAGTGTGGTTATAAAAGCGAGATGGAAAAATGACACGGACAGGTTGACATGAAATTAAGGAAGGAAGCAGTGACAGCGAGGGGGAAGGCAGCGGTTCTCCATATGAGGCAAGATGTAGAGTGGCAGCAGAACATGTACTGCCCCGGTATCTTCCTGCTGGTCAGGTCTGCCCTCCACACACACGCACGCACGCACGCACACGCACACGCACACGCACACGCACACGCACACGCACACGCACACACACACACACACACACACACACACACACACACACACACACAGAGAGACAGCAGAGATCTGTCCAAGCAGAAAAGGCTCTAGGCTCTAACCTGATGTACGGCTGTGTGTGTATGCCGCTTGTGCAACAGCACAAAATGGTCATTTTCTTTATTCTTACCTCACTTGATGCTTACTACAACAGCGGCTCAGCACTTACAGTTCTATATAGTGACCAAAAGGACACAAGTTCAAATCCCTGCTATATCAAACAACCATTGCTGGACCCATGAGCAAGACCCTTAACCCTTCATTACATCTCTAGCCTTTGGATAGGAGTATTTGCTGTATTAAAATACAAATATAATGCCACTTCTAGGTTGTGCATCAGTCAAATCTGAGACAGAAAATATATACAGAAATCAAATAGTAAGAAAGAATGCATCACTAATCCAGAAAACCGTCACAGTGACGCAAACATGGTCTTGTCCGATTTTATTTAATGAACATCTCCTGAAAGAACAGTTTGTTTCCCCCTAAATGATATGACTCACAAAACCTCAAATCCATAAAGGACAAGTGATTTCCTTTTTCTTTTTTTTAAAGTGAGAACAACCATCTCTCTCCCTTGGGTTCTCTTTGAAGGACAGAGGGATAAATAAATTACTACCATATCTTACAGTGGACCTTTAGGGGTTTTCCACATCACTTCCCATCTAATCCCAAACCATAACATACTACATGTTACATACTACCTGATCGTAAACAATAAGCATATGCAACCATTTCAGCATATGGATCACTGCACATTTTTCGTCTGGTTCTGCTGTTACAAATGAAAATTGCACATTGTAAAAAGAGTTCTCTGGCTGTGAGTTGAGAATCACATGATGTGCCTAATTTAGTGGCATTGCAAGCAAAGACAGCTCATGACATCGGGTAGGATCATATTTTCAGGATGAAGATTAAAAGTTTGACGAGGCAAAATTTGTTGACATAAAACAACAACAACAAAAAAAAACCTTGCAATTCCGGTCCGAATGCCACTTTGACCACAGCAGGGCAGATAACCGTCTTATAAACGTTAGAAAATGATATGTGATGTAAAGTTCCACACTTTTCCATAAGCACCACATTTCACTTCAGTTTGAAGAGGCAGTAACAACTGCAAAAGGGGACCCCTGTGTCAAATCTCTACGTTAAGAGCCACGTTTTTGTAGTGATTTTACGTCAAGTTCAAGCACGACTACCAAATATGATTAATAGATCAACACAGACATCCATCCATCCATTTTCTGTACCGCTTATTCTCCACAGGGTCACGGGGGAGCCTGGAACCAATCCCAGGGGACTCTGGGCACAAGGCAGGTGACACCCCGGACGTGGCGCCAACCCATCACAGGGCATTCACACACTACAGACAAGTTGGAAATGACAATCAATCTACTATGGACTGGGGGAGGAAGGCAGACCGCCTGGAGGAAACCTAAGGCACTTGGAGGACACGCAAGCTCTTCACACGCAGGTCGGAGGCCGGATTTGAAGCCCTAATCCAAGAGGTGCGAGGCAAGCGTGCTAACCACACTAAGCCACTGTGACCAGATCGGNNNNCCCCAAACCAAAAACAGACACAATGCATGTAAATATCACTGCACCATAGTGACGGTAAGCAAAAAAAAAAAAAAAAACACCATATGATATCTACTCATCAAAATACTTTTTTTTTTGTTGTTGTTCAAAACCAGACTTGATCTTTCTGCTCATAAAACAAAAACAGCCTCCACTGCCAAGAAAACAGTTAATTACATATTCTGGCACACTAAAAAAAAAGTATATTATGCAACTAGCATATGTATCTACAGGATAAATTCATGGGAGACTGATTTAAACTTTGAAGGTTGCTATAGAAGCCAAAGAGCTTACAGAACAGTCTAATCAAGCACTGAGAAAGATGAAAACTCCACAGCAACAGCAACAGCAGGGGAACATAGCCAACATCAGTCCACTGTGGTTCCGTAATCATACGGCACAAGTAATGAAGAGTAACGGTACGCTGATCACAGCCGATAGCACAGTGAGCTCAGCCTCAGCTGTTCATTACTGCGGTGCCAGACTGACCCATCTTTCTCAGACCAGCTCCAGCTCTGCAGGGGAGCGTTTCTGCAGAGCTGGAGCTACAGAGCTTAATATCAGGCACTTTAAAACAGCTGAAAATTCTGATATACAAATCATTTTAGGCTATTACACCAGATTTAGTCCATGGACAAGAATCATTCCAATCAACCAACTGAATCATTACAACTACATATTCAAGGAATAAAGACCGATTCCTCAGGAACTCGGGATTTCAAATGATTCGAATGGGTCAAAGACCCAAATGAGCTGAGGCTGGACGACTCGACTAAAAGACTGAGAAGAAGTGCTTTGCGAATCTTGCACATCAGACGGTGCTGAGATTGTGGAGCACTCTGGAGAAAATGACACCATTGTGCTGCATATTATATGCATGAGATAGCAAGGACAGGAACAGGAAGAGAGATAGAAGGAGAGAAGGAAAGAGGAAGGAATAGCTACAGTCTGGTCACTGCCATTAGCTCATTTTTACCCTCTAACTACATCTGCTTCCTGAGGGGGGTGTATGATTGTGTGTTTGTGTGTGTGTGAGAGAGAGAGAGAGAGTACTCGCATGTGTGTGTGTGTGCGCATGCCCATGTCATCTCTTTCTGGTGTCCAAAGGTCCCTAGAATAATAGGAATATGTGACAATTTTGACCTTGTCTGGGGGTCAAGCAAGGTCAAAACGGTTTTTAATGTGAAAGAAAGAACAAAAGACAAAAATAAAATAATACAGAAAGAAAACAAAAAGAACAAACAAGAGTCAACAAAAGAACATAGCTAAGAAAAAGAAAAAAAAGAACGAACAAAATAAGTAACTAAACATCAGTCCCTCCATGATATCGCCATTTTGTGATTGTAGGAATGAATGCAAAATCAAGCAAACTCCATGATATTTGGAGGCACACGCAATTCTTCAAAATTTTCCGCAGCTTTGGGTCTCATGTGACATCACCACAATGGGCATTCGGTCAAAGCCCTCTTCGAGTCACGTGCGTCATACATGAGTACAGATAAAAGATCTCATTTTCCAACAATCACTACTGTGAAATTGATTCAGTTTTTCCAATTCAAGTAGCTTTCTGCAGTAAAAAATTCGCAAATTGCATAGCAAAGTTTGACAAAAAAAGAAATCATTATAAATTATAAATAATAATAAAAATGTTTAAAAGTCCGCAGGAATATCAAGCATTTTTGGCCACAACAATCACAAAAAAACCAACTCTGAAATTCTATACAGACTGCTAAATGAATACCTACATAACTAAACAACAAAAGAATGAAAGATTGCAAGAAAAACTGCTCCGTAGCCAAAAAGCCACAGGCCAGAGGGTTGCAATGTTACCTTTAAAGGACCTGCAGGCTTTAATTTCAGCCTATTCAATGCTACACCTGATAGAGGATTGAAGAGAGTATTGATTAAACAGGTGGAATCAGCGGCCATGCCCCGACTTCTGCCTTATGCTCTTTACAACAAGCTATACAAGGCAAATGCATTGAGATTATACAAAACATTCCATCCCTCTTTCTGTTCTTCTCGCAAAATAACAGGAAAGTGCTGATTACATATCCGGCCCTCCAGTGCGCCACAGTGCATCACCAACTCAGCGGGGGTGGGGGGAAATAAGACGGTTTGTAAATATGAGAAGCCTAGACACAACACTGTCCCTTCTCTCACCCAGGCTCATCCTTTCTTTTCCATCGTCCTTGACTGGAAATCGGCTCATCTGCAGGTTGGAAATTAAAGGCACTTTCCCATTCATTTCTGAACTGGTTAATGATGTTCGTGCAGATCATGTCTCATTTGTGGGGAAAATTAACTTCATTTAGTCATGATGTCCGTTCCAAAAGTCATTTTCACAATGGTGATCTTTGTGGAAAATAGCTTCTGAAAGCACTGAATCACCCACATGACACAAAAGAAAGAATCCTGTGGGAGTCATTGTACCATGCGGCTGAGGGGAAAAAAAAATCATTCGCATTTGTTTTCTTATGACCCAGGAAAAAAAAAAAAAAGCCTGAGTCTTTATTACTGTGCCTCCACAGATTCTTACCCAAGTGCAAAAAAGCATTGTGTGTACTTTAGGTAAGTAAAGCAATAATATAAAAGTAGATTCAATGCAGAATAAATGTTCTGATGAGGATAACAAACTTCTCGTCGTCAATGAGAAGTTTGAAAATGATCAATCCAAGATTGAGGGATCAGTAAATTATAGCTTACTGTGATAAGCTACTGCGCACTGCTCTCCATCTCCTCTCTTTTCATTCCAACCACACATCTGTAATAAACTCAGTTTGGATGACTATGGACTAGGTTAGGTCACAGGTATGAAGTGTACCCAATACACTTTATAGCTCTCAGGGTGCTGAATAACCTCTGCTTAGGCTACAAAGGCATTAATGAGGACATTAATGTTCATCTGCAGAGAGGGCTTCGTAAACGAATTATTCTAAAGTGAGTCAGTTCAGAAAAAGCTATCTTGACTTAACACCAAATAGAGGTATGTGCATTGAATGAATGAATGAATGAAAGAACTCAATTATACATCTTGTATGGTAGCACTACTTGTATTGTTCTCCGCTTGATATATCGCTTTGGATAAAAACGTAAAAACGTCAGTTAAAGGAATAAGGAAGGTGGGCAGAATGACTGAAAAACAAAGATTTAATAAAACAGAAAGGAAGTAAAAGGAATAAAGGAGGGCAGAAAGAAAGAAGGATTAGATGAGACCTTTTCATTGAATTTTTATATATTTGATACTTTTATGAAGTTTCAAACTCAGCAATTGCCAGATTAGCGGCAGTCATTTCAAAACTACTTTAACTCACAGTAATGTAATTTAATAGCATTTGACCAGAGCGGTCAGCGTTCATTTCAGACTAGGTTTCCCAAAGCCATTTATTAAAAATGAGGCTTTACAACACTACGCTAGTCCTGCAGCACCCGCCTCGTACCACTCTCCCAATTCCTGATTAGGGCTTCTACTCGCAGCATGAGCACTTTTCATAGGTCTGTAGCTGTACTTAATCACCCAGGGACCAGTGCAGGCAGAAATACGATCCTCAAAGAGTATATTAATAAAAGCTCATTAAAGCAATGCATTTAATTCCAGACAAAGAAATTACTGTTTTCACTCCCGGGCTCTCGATTTGCTGTCTCGACATATTGTCATGCCTCATAGTAGCAGACAATACAACAGAGTGCCTCAGCCTCCACCTCCAACTCATAACTGACACTAATTTGTAGCTTCGGAGGTATTATTATCTGGCTAAGCATCTTTACATCCATATAGCTGGTTATACAGTAATTTTTAGCTACCTAAAAATAGAGGGTTACCTAATGACAGGTTGTGTGCAGGGTAATTGTGGTCCAGGCCAGCGTGTGCATGATAGTTGTTTGTGGGGTCTATTGCACACAGGCTTGAATCATCACTAAGCATGAAAAAGCAGGTGAGCTGTGTGTAATGTTGCTCATGTGAGCAAGAAGTAAACATCTTAATCCAGCACCATCATAATAAGCATTACAAAGAAAGATAGCTCCTTCACCTCAAGGCATTTTTCTGATGGATTTACACATGCTCGGCAAAAATGCAAATCCTTCCTCTATGTAAATATGCAAACACATCTAGGTTTAGCCTAGTGTGAATCATGATGTGATGTCTACAGCTGAACCTTGGCATGCTTTCATGTTAACAAATACTGATTAGGAATAATGCAACATCAGCGTTTACTGATAAACACTAGATTTTTATTTTGTACTTATGTGCATTCTACAACGATTCAATTTGGGCATAAGAGGAATGGGGGAAATTTAAAAAGTACGAAAAACACTATTTTCGTGTAGATAAACACTACTGGATTGCCAACTAATCCATTTAATCACCTGGCTTCAAATGTTGCAATCAGCTCAGCCACAGACCGATTATTATAATGTTCCTTGTGCAGCTCAGTAATATAAGCCTAAACTTCACAGAGACTGACACAACATACATCTATAGAATCTATACATGTCCAATAGCTTTTAAAAAATTAACTGGATTTGTTACCTAAACATTTAAATGTTCGTATTACATAAAACGTGGTAAAGGTGAAAACTAGCCTGTTTATACGAGAACACCAAACAGCTTCTGCACGGAAACCTCTACTGACAAGCTCCTTTAATTACATTAAGTGACAAGGGCCAAAACATCTGAGAAATGACTATCACTGGAACAAAGATTTTCACCTTCAATTGCATACATTTCATAATCATAATCGCAGTCCTAATGGAATCTAAACCTGGCACTTGGAGAAACAAATATTTTCTTTGTTTTTAGAAAACATTCTAACAGACTAACTGCCTGTATTGTGTCGTGAATTAAAAAAAGACTCATTCCCGGGCGGTACAACAGAAAAGAATTTGCCACATCAACCATAAATTGAGAGTTCGAATGCAGACAACACCATAGTCATCAGTGGCTGGGAGTCCAAGAGAACAAAATTGGCTTATATAAATCTCCCAACATTATCAACATTAGCCAAGTGTGGGTGTCTGTGAGCTTGTGCGTATGGAAGAGGGCGGATATCTAATTTCCTGCGAGTGTGCTATGCTGCCCTGTGTTGCTGCATGAGCAGCAGTTCAAAAAGGTGCAGCTGGCTACATGTGCTGCAGAGGAAGCACGTGTTACTCATGGTTGTGATAGGGACAGGTGCATTCACACATACAGCGACTCAGTGACCGGAGATTGTTCATTGAGAGCTGGCGACTTCCGGGGACATGAGCAACCGTGACCATTAGCGACTAGATGTGGGCGTGTCCAGTGACGTGACAAACTTGAGAAAAGTTTAACTTTATCCAAATTTGGAGCGACTTGGTGCAGCGATTACCAGTGGGAATCAAGACAGTAGAGTGCACATGATCTGTAGCCGCCTGTGCTCGCTAGCACAAGCAGCGCCATTGCGGTAGTAGACAGTTAGCTTAGCGTAGGATCTTAACGGGTTTAAAGCAAAAATAATAATAATAATAAAAGAAATAATAATGAAACACTCACATTTTGTTGCAATCAAGTAAAATCCCAGTGTAGCTCCTATCTTGGGTGAAGTGTCCGGCTTACTGCTGCTTCGGCGCCTGGGAACGAGCAGCACCAAGCCGGACACTTCACCCAGGAAACACAGAGACGATGGCCCAAGGGCTGTGGTCCTGCTCCAGGTCTCCCAGTCCCGAATATATAGCGAATGACACCATGATGGTGATTCTCACTTACTGAGACAGGAGCTACACCAGGATTTTGCTCGAATGCAAAAAAAAAGTGTGCGCGTTTCATTATTATGATTTTGCTGAAGAGAGATAACTGCAATGGCAAAGAGCACACACTGCTTCTCCTTCATCTCGTAGGATAATGATGCATATAAACACTGGTGAATTTTATATAAGATCGCTCTCCCTACAGAACGTTTCATTTTAGTGGCAAGAAAACTGATTTGTTGTGAGAAGTTGAATGCTAGTTGAGCCAACCATGTTACTATGGCAACC
Source organism: Prietella phreatophila (assembly GCA_025728095.1). Lineage (NCBI taxonomy): Eukaryota > Metazoa > Chordata > Actinopteri > Siluriformes > Ictaluridae > Prietella > Prietella phreatophila. The sequence goes on along the minus strand of JAOUWY010000062.1, from coordinate 25,715,372 downwards.
AGTAGTAGGAACGCCTACTGGCGACGTCATAGTACATCGAATGGCGATTTGCAGTGATAAAATCGCTGTTTGTGTGTGAAAGTACCCGAAGAGCTGGCTGGTGGATGGGAATTGGGGGAATACAATGGAGGGAAATAATAATAAGTGAAATATAATATATTGTGTAATAATATATAATTAAAAATAAATAAATAATTTCCACTGTATTTACTTATTTATTTATGGGTTTTTATTTTAAGAGCAGCTAGTTATTTAGTAGAAGACATGCCTGAAATGCAGTGAGGGGAATAATCCTGTGCAAAGATGCTTTAGAATAGCTGAAAATCTGGTCACACTGCAGTCAGGTCACTAAACCTGAAATGATTTTCTCCTCGCAACTTAGTAAGGAGCAGTGAGATAATCGACTGAGATTTTCAGTTGGTAGGTCATGCATCTGTGCTTGCTGTAGTAGCTTACTAGACCATGGCATGATCAAGGTCTGGGTTAAAATGCAGCAGTATTAGTATAGATCTAAGACACTGTTTTAAATCGACAAATCTAGGAGTGTCCAATCTAATTTGTAAAAAATCTGGTGTGGCTGCAAGTTTTCATTCCAACCAAGCAGCAGATAGTCGATCGAGGACTAAGATAAGCTGATTAAACTGGTGGCATCAGGCATGGTTCCTGTTGGCTGGAATGATAACCTGTGCTGACCATTCCTTGAAACTGAAGAAATACAATTTTGCAGTGACTATTGTACTTACTCTGACTTTAATTAGGTTTATTATGTTCAAATTATTCCAAATCAAATTAAATTGTTGTGAAATAAACCTAAGCATTTACTTTTGAGTCATATGATTGCTGAATGAGGATTCTGATGACTCTCAGTCCACTCCTCTGCTTGGAATGTCCTACATACTTGAACACCCATTAAGGAGTGTGTTAGGTTTCTACTCTGCCACACCATACACACAAAAAAACAAAACAAAAAACACACCCTCTCCATTAGCTTTTATAAAGCTCATGTAGAGCGATATAAAGACAACAGATTATAAGATTTTTCCTGTGTATGCACAACGATTCGTCATAACTAGGGTGTATGTGGATCAGGATTTCAGGTAGGGATAGAGTTGAGATCAGGGTTGGGGTTAGGATGTTAGGATTGAGGGTTGGGATTGGGTTTAGAACTGGAATTGGAAGTTAGCATGGGGGTTGGGATTAAGGGACTGTCGTTACGGTTAGGTGGTTAAGATTGGGGGTTGGGATTGGGGTCGGGGTTAGGTTTAAGGACTGGGCTTGAGGGTCAGTATGCTACCATACATAGGGTCTTGTGATGTTTTTCCAATCCTAGGGACTTTGTGCTTAGCTTCTAAAACATGAAATTCATGTTGTCAGGATTTATGACACTCATGACTAATGGCTTGTGTGTGAAAGTAAGTGTATATTACCTGAAGAGCGCTGTTGAGGAAGCAGCTGTTCTGTCCTGGCTCATTGCTGAGTCCTTTGCTGGGAGCGATGGAGGTCATGGTCCGTGGGGTAAAGATGCCCTGGAGCCCACTGCTGCCTGACGCAAAGTAGTTCCTTTTCCAGGACATGGTGAAATTGGCTTTCAGTAACCAGTCTGTCCCAGTAACACCAACCACAGGGTCATACTCTCAAAACAGACGAGACGAGAATAAAATGTCCAAAAAGAGCTCTTTCATGGGCTAGCATGGCCTAATTCCTTGGCTTGCTCTGAGTTTCAGGCTTATAAATCATCACCAAGGGGTAGGGGGCAAAAAAAAAAAAAAAAATCATTAATTTCAATAGAGCTGTCCCAGGCTGACTTACACACTCGTCCTCTACTTTTCACACCTCTCTCACCCACGTCCTATATCTGAGGCCTTGTTTGTGGAATCTCTCAAACGTTTGTGCAGTGGGTCTCAGGTTTGTTCTAATCTCCACTTTGGCAGTCACAATCCAAAACAGCTGCTAGAATTTCCAGTATATTTTTGTGAGAGAAGGGGTCAGTGTCTTGTCTTTCCCTCACTTGTAAACATATCAGCAGGGTGTGAATATTCACACTCGAGTAGATCTGGAAGAGAGAGGGAGAGAGAGAGATAAACAGTTAGAATTTCTTATCACATTACATTTTATCAGGAACTCAAGTCTCTTAACATGAAGCTGCTAAGATATTTTTTCCCCACCACTGTCAGCTAAGGAGACAAAGATACAGTTATTTCCACTAGAATTAAGTTTAGTAACTACCTAGTACACTGCACATTTAATGTCTGTCTTTAATTACGAAGTCAATTAAAATGAGAGATAATGTGTATGAAAGGAGCAGGAAAGATTTTTAACAACAACTTCTCAGAGCTTTGGCGTTGCGAAAAGAGAACAGAAATTACAGGCAAGCTCCACCCTGAAACACGTTAAATATTGATGTACAGGAATCTCTGCAACGTGCTTAGCGATTCTGGAGCTAATTCACCGGGTTGGTGCTGTGTTTTCGTTATTCCAATGAGAAGTTAACAGCTGTCTGCCAGAGGAGTAACAATGGCATTTAACAGAAGAAGAAAAAGTTCACTGATCTCAAACGTAAGTGATAACGGTCAGCGTTTGCTGCGAACACCTAAAAAAGAAAAATGCAACAACGTTTAAAGTCTTATTAAGGAGAAATCCGATGTAGGATTAGTAGAGACAACACAAGCAGAGCATATAGATGAGGAGGTAAGAGAGCTGGACAGACTAAAGGATTAAAGCTCTGCTCCATCGTTGCCACTATCAAGTAGCACTGAAACTAAGTGAAACCTGACCAACTTTCCCAACAAGTTTAAGCCAAATGAGTCAATTCAGAATTATCATATTATAATTAGGCATGGGCCGGTTACCGGTTTCAAGGTAAGCCACGGTTTGAAAAAGTCTGTTTCAAAACCACACAAATTTTCAATTATACCGTTCCTGTGGTATGAGCTGTTTTTTATTATTGTCTCTTGTCAAAGACGGAAAGTGCAGGAATCCCTCAGGTTGTGTGCAGCATAGAGAGTAACATGACCCCTCCCCCTCCGGTTGGTGCGAGCAGTCAGTCACCTGTATGTAGGATGGCCAAAGGAGGTGAACCCCTGGACCAAAGTCGAAAAAGACTAAGTCTGACGTATGAGAATTTTTCGGGTACTGAAAAGGTTGGAAGGACATCCAACTTGTAAGACGTGTTTAAGAAGAACAGCTGCTAGAGGAGGCAATACGTCAAATATGATATCCCATCTACTCAAGCACCACCTGTCACCCTTCACTAAATTCAAGATAACACTGTCTTGAAATGAACGTTTGCAACAAGCTACGAGAGTTAGCGTGTGTAGCACTGGTGAAATAAATACTCACGGTTAGCTACATGGCTAATTAACTAGCTAAGGGTTTGTTTTGGTTTTTTACAGAACATAATTCAATTATTTATGTTTTAATTATTGTTGAGCTGCAGGTTTAGGCTCACTCAAGTGACTGCATTTTTCATTTAATTATTGAACCCGACATACATCTTTCCTACTGTTCCAAATATTCAATATGCTGAATAAAAATAAAATATAGTGTGTTTAGTTGGGGTAAAATAGTAAATTTCTTAGTAAAATTCTGCTTAAGGTTATCATACTGTCAAAATCTCATACTGGCCCATGCCTAATGATAATATGTTATATACTCAATATTTTACACAATTGAAGATCACATGTTAATTGAAAATATTGATATGCATGTCACAAGGGTGGATTTTTCCTTTGTCCATGGGTAGGATAGGTCCAAGTGTCATGTCTGGCCAACAGATTAGCCAGATCAGACGCTAGGATTAGTCTGGCAGGAAAACCTAACCTCATGTACAGTAAGAAGCTCCTTAGCTCCCAGATGGTTGTATGTCTCCATGAGCCTACAATAAGCCCTGGAAAACAAATATGATCACGTGACTCCGGCCAGACATAAAATGCTGGTAAACAAGCTTGTCTCACAGTTCCTAGACGAGTAGAACACGTACACACATGAGCTCAGAAATCCGCCGAAATGTTTACCGTAACAACTCCTGCCATCGCCCTGGAAATGTTTTGCCACTATACTGTGTAATCTCACCTCTGAGAACAGGATAAAAGGATATGGCTTTGACCACACTGCTTAAAAAAAGCCAGTCTCTGGATAGTGTGTGGCATTACTCTGATGCAAAAATAGCCTGCTTTTGACTAACAAACGTCTTAAATCTGCTTCATGTGAGAGCCAGCCCAGCTGGCTGTGACTACAGTGACTAACACCACCACTGCTCATTTCATGCTGTTCACAGACTGCAATCAATAATCTGTCCCAAAACATTTGAGTAAAAATTGAGTCATTTGGAATCCTAGTTGCTCACTCTTGTGCTGATATCGCGAGTGCATAGGCCAATCAGTTAAAATCAGAGGATATGACTTTGATGGATTAATAAGTCAAAACTCTTGTAATGGCATCAGGCTGTTAAAGTACCAGTTATCTTCACTGCCATTAGACTGAAATCCATTAAGGGACTGAACACGGTTTTAGAGACACCAATTGAATTTGAATTTTTAATCTCATTTATGTCGCAACAAATACAAGTCCCAGTAAAGCCCAAATGGCTTCATACGGTTTTGAATATGATCAGATGAATGAATAGTGCACACAGAGGACCAAACACAGCTTTACACAGTTTTCAAGTGCTCTGATGGGAGTGCAGCTCTTAAGAGTTACTCAATGCAACAGTGCATGAATGACTCCCTCCCATGGTACACTATATGCCTCTAATTGTTTTCCTTGTCTCAATCTGTGCTCCAATACCATACTAGTCTTACAGACAGCCAGTTCACAACTACGGCCCCAAATCGACGGATCACGTCAGCACTATAATCCAGATCAGCCAGCTCAAGAGAAAAGGAAAAAGAAAGAGAGAGAAAAAAGAACAAATCCTCAAAGAAAATATCTGGGAGCATCACTGGAAGCTAAGAAACAGTAGCAGTACTTCTGCGAAAACTGAGCTTAAGCAATGGTAAAATTATAGCCTTTTCCACTGACACGGAGCCAGTGCTTGGTCCAGAGCTAGCTGTGGCTAACATTTTTAAGAGGTGGCCCTGGTTTCCACTCCTTTGAAAGCTGACTGATTATGTAACCAGAAGGTGTAACAGTTGGCAGATCCCAATCCTGCTGACTACTTTGTACAGTCCAAACACAAAGCCTTAGTGTTTCATTTATTTATTCGTTTCCTCCAGGTTCTCTGGTTTTCTTCCACCTTCCAAAAACATGCCACAAGCTTGACTGGCTATGTTAAATTGCGTAATGTGCATGTATATGACACAATGTAATGGACTGCTGCCCCATTCAGGGTGTACTCCCCCTCACCCCCATGTTCCCTGGCTAGGCTCTGGATCCATGGTAACCCTGACCAGAGTAAATGAATGAATAATATGGAGCTGATTTTATTTCCATTTTCTTGTAGTGGAACCATGCCCAATAGACTGACGATAGGAACCATCTCCAACCGCATATAAGCTTAAAAAAATCCCTGTGCTGAGTGCTTAGTTGGCAGCAACAACGCCAATACCACATGGTACCACTTTATACACTTGATATTTGCAATACTCTCATCATTGATCTCTCATGAGTTGGCCTAACTACTGAGTACACCTGCCTGAGCTAGGGAAGAACAAAGATGTCCTCGAAGTAATAACATAAGGAAAATTCCATATTTACACAGAAAGACTGGAGCAAAATCATCAGAACATGATGGTGAGAAGCCAAACTTAAGTCAGTGGAACTCATAGGAGAAAAGAAGCAGAACAGGATGCTTCTACGACCTCCACCTTTAAATAGCTACATCAAGCCATTAAGGGAAGCAATGGGTTACTTGGTGACTAATCAACTCTGCTGGGAAATGAATGATGGTTAGAGGTGAGAAAATGCATTCCCGCCCACTCTTTGACGCCACAGCCTGACATTTTCGCGCTGGCAGAATGTATGTGCGCTACTAATGAAATCTCACCAACAAGCAGTTTCACACTCTGGTCTAACACCAACAGCTTCTACACTTGCCAAAAATGCACTTGAAGCAACAGTGAGAAAATATCCAACAGGGACAAAAGCTTGACTCAGACATGTGGATAAATAGCCACAGTACCGTCTGGCAGATGTCAAGACAGCCGCATGTCTCCGCCAACAGACATTGAAGACATAATGTTGAGAATCTTAAAGCTTTTTCATATCAACTTTCCAAAGTCAAAGTTCAGAAGTTACCATATGGTCTTCAACAGCCCAAGTTATTATATGAATATTCAAAAATGCAACAATCAAATATTATCACCATTCCACACATGTATACCCAATTTCTAGAGATATACTCGCTATTATTCTAATAATACTTTACTTGTCAACACATTAGATGACATGAAACATGAACTGCGCAGCCGTTCTGTGAACAAATTCCACATCCACCAAATATTCTGTCTCTTAATTAAAGGATTTTCATTTGTTTCGTTTGCAAGTAGTAATTAACAAGACTTCAAACTGACATCCAAACTGAATTAGATGTCTTATTCTATAAAGAAAAAGTATCCGAACACAAGCACTCAATGCTTTCTATGCCAAGGACTCCTTTAGCAATCAGCTCCTGGCAGAGACCCGTATAATTAATCCAGGGGCAGTGCCCTAACCTACATAAGTCCACATTAATGAAACCTAGAGTTTTGTGATTCATGGTGGACCAGTCCTGAAAGTGAAGAGAGACGAGGTCTGTTCAACAGAAAGTGTCATAATAGCATAATAAATGGACTACACTTCTGGCTGCCGTCAAATTAAACCAGATAAAAACCTCTGCCCCAGAATTACTGCAGTTGTTCCATTAGCTGGTAGAGTTTCACCTTAATTTCAATGTAACAAAATGACTAAATTGTATTAATATACACACATCAGTTGGCACTATGCCAAATTTCACAGGGCAACTCGTACTGAAATTTCAGCCACCAAAAATGTTCAGCTAAAAACAAAATGTCACAACGAGTCTTAAGGGGGGAAAAAAGGCATACAATTTATCCAGAAATAAAAAAAAGATGAAAAAAGGTCTAGAACAAAGGGTCAAATCTAACACTTTACAAAGAAAGTAAATAGTAACGAGTATTAGGAAGTGAATAAAAACACTGCTTTGTTGATTTGCTCTCCTGTGGTCAGCTTGAACAGCAGCAGCAGTGAAAATGTCGACTACGTTAATTTAAAATGTGTGGTAACATTTCACGCTTTCTACCAGGGATGTTAGACAGGCGATTTGCAATCGTCTTTGTTTTTCGGACCAGCCATGTCCTGAATATTGGTACAAAGTAGCATTGCAGTGCATCGTTTTTGGATGCTACAAAGTGCTCAAGAATTAGAAAACACCACCTGTACATCTCTACATACATTTTAATAAAATTCGGTCCAAATTTATTACAGAGGAAAACATGATATGAACAGTGAGCACGCTGACAATCATTGTTTTATTCTGTCAAAAACTGTTCTCTGCAAGACTGTCGGATCAACTACGATGTTTTGCATACACACAAATCATCATAACTAAGGTTTAGGCCATTTGAAAGGCCAATATATGAGAATTACTTTACTTTTTGAGAACTCAAAATCAAAAGCAAGTTTAATATAAATTAAAGGGCAATCATTATTATGCCCATAACCATCACTTCCAAGGCCAGTCATATTTCCATCACGCCACAAGACTGCTGTTGTTCCTCTTCACTGCCTTATGCTGTATATGTTCTTCCACCCCCCTCCCCCCACCGAGTTCATTTGTCTAATCTCAGTGTCAGTGGGGAAATGTTCCTCAAGTTTTGGAAACACATCTGAGACCAGAAGTACACAAATGTCACGTGCAACTATACAGATCATGGGTGTCGTATAATGGATGATGGCAGGGAAGGGTGGCCTGAAAGAGGTTACTTTAAGCTTATTTTATGTAAATAAATATTTGTAATAACGTTGTAAACTATGACGGACAAAGGACCTTTTGGTACATCCCTTAAACACACTTCCTATGTGCAGTTTGTTTGTTAGTGTCAACATATCCTATGATTAATCCTCAGCACAAGTCACATTCAAAAGTAAAAAGGCTGTTCTGCAGGGGCCTGAAACATGATATTAATAGTCAAGTTGAATGACTCAGTCAGTCAGCAAGATAAAACTGAAAGAGCAAGAAAGACCTAGAACTGGTGAGCTATAGACAGAAGGAATGAGAGAAAGGTAAAAGCCACAGGAACTGCTGCTACCTTTAGACATGTAGTAAAGTGAAATGCAACCTCTGCCACACAAGTCAACAAGCAATGGACATTAATGTCCTTTAACCTGGAATAGTAACAAACAAGCTGAAAGTGTTCACAGAATCTCACACTATAGTTCTCCCAAAGTGTGCTGAACAATCCCACAACACATTTCTGTGATGTTCTGCAGAGCGAGGAAAAAGAGGATGTACTTCACACTGCTTGTTCTCTCAAGTGTGCCAAATCCTGTTAGCTGGATCTGCTTGATCTGAAGTTAACCCCAATGTGGATTTAGTCAGATCACATGACAATGCAATTAAACATGTGACTAATGCCATGGCTCTTAAGACGTCTAGGGGGCATTTATTATGAGAGAATGGATCATTAGAGATGCAACAGCTACAGCACAGACCACCACTTGTAGCTTTCACAGCACACTGCAGCTGTGGCGTAGTTGGTAGAGCGGGTTGTCCGCTAATCGTAGGGTTGGCGGTTCGATTCCCGGTCTGGGTGACTCCACATGCCGAAATGTCCTTCGGCAAGACACTGAACCCCAAATTGCTCCCGATGGCAAGTTAGCGCCTTACATGGCAGCTCTGCTATCGTGTGTGTGAATGGGTGAATGAGACACAATGTAAAGTGCTTTGGATAAAAGCGCTATATAAGTGCACATTTACATTTTACATTTCCACTAAGTGCGTCTGCTAAGCAAACTATAGAAAATTAGATACTCTTTATTCACAGACAGCACATGAAATTTTCTCCCTCATACCTCATGCTATTGAAAAGTTGTACACTGAAATGATGAAAGTACATCAAACCAATTGTTGGAAGCAGAAAATCCCTGTGCTCTTTTAAGGTCATTTTCTACATGACCATATCTATTAGATAAAGTTAGTAATAGACATAATGGATAAAGACATAATAGCTAACGTCAGTAATAAAGAACAGTACCAGACTTGTAACCCACAGAAGAGTCAATACAAATAAATGGGTATTTGGGGAGAAGGATATGGTGAGCAAGTGGGGTCAGGGAATTTCATGTCAATGCTGAAGGATATCTGGGTTTGCTTTTACTGAGCTGTCCTTGAATTCTTAATGAATTTGGAAGTCCTCTATATGGTATTACCTTAATACTAAAATTATATTACATATACTTGGAAAGTATCACTCCACAACAGAAAAGCGTTTACTCTGTCATCAGGAGATTGAGACATCAAATCCCAATGATGTTACATCCATCCATGGCCGGGAACCACGAGAACCGACTCCAACGGTCAGTAGCTGTCGTGTTATGGGAGAACTAACCAGTGGGTGGGAAATGGAAAACTGGGAGAAAATTGTGTTCTTTAAAAGACACTAGCATTCATAGTTTGACTGAATGAACGCTGAATACTAGCGCCTATGCCTTCATGCAAGTTCCCTAACTAAACATCTAAAAATAAAATGTCCATAAACATCCGTTGAATGGGAGCTTTAGAACAAAAACAATGTATATCAGAGTTTCCAGTTCGTCACTGTGACCAATTACATGGTCAGCAATAGGCAATTCTCAATTCCTCAAAATACAATCTACTTTAGTAGCCTCCAATCGGACCACACACACACTGCTTTAACTTACATGCCTAACTGTTGGTTAAATCAAGTAATTTTTTGTTACAATAGGGGGAATATTAGAAAAATGGCTAGCTAACTAGACAGGAACGTAAAAACTTCCGAAGCAAAATAGAAAGTTGTAGCGGGACCAAACTAATTGTGCAAGTGGGAGGGTTTTACTTTCATGCAGGCATGGATGAACCGTCAGATATAAGGCTTGGCAAACAACCAAAGACCACACTCATTATGTGGCAGTGTTGGCTCAACGGGTAAGGTGCACCTATATTGGTTTTTCAAATATTACCTTTCATGTAGTGTGTTAAAGAGCCATTTGTGAATGTAAAAATCATCTGCAAAGTTTAAAAAATCAACGTGCACGACAAATGGAGTTATAGACTCCCATAAGACGGAAGCGATTCTGGACAGCTGAAACAAGTTGTTAGTGTTTCCAGACTTCAACTTCCTGTACTAACCTACGTAGGTTTGTAACAAAAGCCCCGCCTCTGGTCTTCATCGGCTGCTCGCGAACAGACGGAGCAGAGACTGGAAAGGAAACACCCACATCAAAAAAGACTGGGACATCTGACCAATCAGAGCAAAGAATGCCCTCTGAAAGAAGGATTTTAGAATGAATCCTTTAGAACGGATCATTGAACGATATACTAGTAATACTGCAGTTTAATTTATGAGCACATTAAAGTGTTTTTTTTTTTTTTACCTTGGATGCATATAGATCTATTGTATGAGACCTTTAAAACACAATTAGACACATTTCAAACCCATAGTAGGTGTGTTTTAAGGCTCTAAGTTAGAAGGTCAGGGGTTCAAGCCCCAGCACCGCCAAGCTGCCACTGTTGGGCCCTTGAGCAAGGCCCTTAACCCTCCCTGCCCCAGGGGTGGCATATCATGGCTGACCCTGCCTTCTGACCTACTAACAAGCTGGGATATGCAAAGAAAAATGATTTCACCATGCTCTATAAAGGTTTCTTCTTCATTAACATTAAGGTAAATGTGGGTTCTGGGTGATGCGTTCACATTTCATTCATCCGTCCTTAGTATCTGCCTGGTCAAAGCTGTGGAGGTTTTAATTAGTCTACTAGTATGTTTATATTCTGTTAAATGCAGTTACAAACAACAACAAAATCCAAGTTCGAGGCATGAATAATTATGAGCTGGAGTGCTGTAGCTGAGGTTCACAGTTCATGCAGGCTGCTTAGAAAGTTTTTAAAAAAGGTAGAATTCCCATTTAATACAGAAAGAAACACAATTCCTGTTTAGGTCAGGCCCAGTTTGTTAATAAATCCGAACCCAAACACGGATCTCTGGAACACTGAATGGTAGATAATGCTAGTCTCGTTTCATTTTCATTTCGTTTTGAATAAACGCGTCTACAGTGAAGCGTTCACGTGCTCGAATGCAGACAAGAAATCGCGGCAATGTACCGTTTTCAACGCAACACGACCGGAATGGCGTGAACTCCACAGCAGCGTTGCTGAGATGCCCCTGAACCGTCTTGTTCTTCAACTAATAAACCAGCAGGTTCCACAGAACCGCGTGGCGTGACACTATCGTCAACATGTGAACGCGGCATACAGGCGCGTGCGCGCAGCAGTGCAGGTGCTGCAATTTCAGTGGATGAATACAAAATGATACAAGTTTAAAAATACATATAGTCTACTTTTTTTTATAATAAGAATCAAATCAATACTGTGAAACGCTCTGTCCGGTGTTCCCGGTAATGTCGGATACACAGACACCGACATGGACAAAGAGGGAAGTCGAGGCGACTACGTGCAATTTCTACACAACAAACATCTTCAAACTAGCGTGAATTATTCTCTCAGACAGATCTCAAACACGCAGTGTGACGCCAGCGCTTTCAGAAAACTTCCTAGTTTGTTAATTCGCTACAAACTTTGTGTGTGTGAGAGAGAGAGAGAGAGAGAGAGAGAGAGAGAGTCTCCTTGGATAGAGCTTTAATAACGCGCCTCGTCTATTAATAAAATCCCTTTAAAATAAGAAATACTTTAACGAGTAAAAATTGATCCACTCACCTTCTTTAGAACTCTGTTAGGAAACTGGTGTGTGAAAGTACTGAAAACACAGAGACGAGTTCCCTCAGTAGTTCCTGTTAGTTTCTGTACCTCAGCGTTTCTACAAGCTGAACACATTTCAGCACTGCTACATTAAAACACACACACACACACACACACACACACACACACACTTATCTTACTCTCCTTGTGAAGACCTTCGCCTGACTTTAGAGCCTCTAACTGATGCTATGCTAAACTCTAATCTTAACCTCAATAACCAAACTTTTTGGTTCTTTTTAAATAAAAGCTATAGTTTTTGTTTAAAAAAGAAAAAAAAAGTTCTCTCATGGGGACAAAACAAATGTCCCCACAAGGTCAAAACTGTTTGATATTACCATCATTGTGAGGATATTTGGTCCCCAGGAAGATATAAATCCATGCCAACTTAACCCAAAACACACACACAGACACACACAAGATGGGGGGAGGACAGGCGCCACTCACTACCTGTGGCTAACACCACAGACCACATTCACTGGAAACTGGGTCATGTTATCAGTACTTCTATAATCCAGCTAAATAAAATAATAAATCAGGAAAATGGTGTTAGAAACACTACTGTGAGGAGGAACAAAGGGAAGCGGAGAAACCCCGGTACTAAATGTACTAAAACATTTAACAAAACTTCAGTGTGATACTCGATCATGTCTTGAGTCTAACCAAATTAACATTTCTTTCTCTGGAAAAAAACCCAAAAAACAACAACAAAAGGAACCATCACAGAAATCCTAACAGTTTCCACTACAAATACCATTACAAACCATCAGCTTACCATAAAAACCATTACTGGTCCATAATGGTATCCACTAGTCATAACATGCCACCAATAGAAGGCAACAAATAACCAGTAGTGACCCACAGGGACCAATAGGATGCATTAAAAACCAATAGTTCCCATTATAACCATTAAAACAATTACGAACTCCTTGAGGGTTTCAATTGTTTTGTGTTTTTCAGCAGGGTTACCAATCGATCTCCCAAAAATACATTAGACATTAAAATCACACCTGTGACATCATAAACCAAGGGTATGGCTTATTTTGGTGATGCACCAAAATGAAAATCCTGGGTTGAAACCGAAAATTCAGGATGCACTTGGTCAAAAGCTGAAACCGACAATGAATTTTTTAAGAAACCCATTTTAAAATAGTTTTTGGTATAATTGTATTAATTAGACTTTTTAATTCATTTCATGAATTTAATTAATCTGAATTTTAAAAAACTACAAACCAATAAAATTATCACACTTTTCCTGAAATGAACACAAAAACAATATAAAATATATTTTTCTTTATTCTGTAAAAATTTTAACACATTTTTTATACAGTTATCCAAATAATGTAAAGTTATAGAAAACTATTATGATATGCAAAACAGAAGCCAAGTAATGAACTAGGCTTCTATTCTGTTCATGTAAACGTATTTCCACATTAATTAAAGATTATTGTGCAAAACAGCAGCAATAGAACTAAATCCAACCCCAAACAGTAAACAACAGATGTAGCCTCAAGTTTTGCAGGGCTACACGAATTTTAATTGCTATACACATAGCAAATTGGATTGCTTCCTATTTAAGCAAAAGTGGCAGGTTTCCCTTCAAGAAGAAAAACTGCTCAGCTTTCTGGTGGGAGAGATACTTCCTCTTCTCATCAAGAACTTGAGGTGCTGCACTGAACAGTCTCCCACTCTCTGTGCTGGTGCTCAAATAAAGCAAAGCTGCGCTTGTTGCGGCGCTGCTGTGGATTGGGGCGCTTTCCCATAGAATCTCGTCAAACATGTCAGAAAGTGAGGGAGTTTCTGCCTCATCACTTGTACGCACCCGTTTGTCTGGCACACTTTACTCTTTGCTGTGCGTCGATCCTTCAGCAGATGTATTCATCACCTCCAGCTCTGCCTTTATCATTTCCCATGCACACTGCTTTTTCTACGCGTCAAGGTAATGTTCTTAAAATCACGGCTCTAGTAATAGTGCAATGCGATGATAACCATCAGCGAGATCGAGGGTGAAATCTGAGCACCGATCACTGAGGGGCGGGGCGGCATATATTTTCAGCTTTTTTTTCCTCTTTTGGCCAAAAACCGAGAATTTTCGGCGGTCCAAATTTCAGTGCATCCCTTATTTGACTGACAAGATGTCAAAACACATATTTGTGTTCGTTTAGCCAACAATGGCTAATGAGAGAACAGCAGAAATAATGCTTTATACATGTATTGTTTTAAGGTGTGGTGTAGTTCTAGGTGGTATAGCCATTTGTCAGCTGGTAAAACCCACACATTTAATACACAACTTGTTGCAAAGTTGCTACACATAAAGCCATGGGGTTGTGATGAGTTGATCATCCTTAGTAGGTTTTATTTTGTTTTCCTGAATGCACCATGAGGCACACAGAAGATATACAGGGATTGAATATCACATAAAACAAGAAGTCAGTGTCACGCCTGTTTTGGAACAGGATGAGAGGAATATATGTCTCTGGAGCTGCTCTCCAACAAGCAGCACAGATTCTGTTCAGATAAAACGGAGTGTGATTGGAACATTTGGCTTAGGTCATAGCTAGGACACACATGTGTACTCTGGTTTCAAACCTTCATCTGGTTCCATTTTTTCCACCCCATCGAGTACAACTGGCTTGTTTCTGGCAGCTCCAGTGTAGACCACATGTCTGAAAACTAACACATACATGGTTAAGAAAATATAATCATCGCTTTCAATGTTAATGTTTATGTTACAGGACTGAATCACCGTAGCTAGAAAAAGAAACTTGGGTCTTGATTCATCACCACCATTAAGGCATCCCAGTGCTACAAAGGAATAAATGGTTTAATGGATTTGGTTTATTTCAGTCATCTACAACCATAAGTTCCATGTTTAAACACACTTTACAAAAGGTACACCCTAACTATGAAGGAAGGATGGTATAGTAGCAAAAAAAAAAAAAAAGAAAAGGAAAAAAAAGCGGTTCCCATATAAAAGCCAATATACCAACAGTAGATGAAACACTTATACTGCAATATAACACAATAATGGATGAAAGAGTACAAAGCCACTGTTCAACTCTGAACTGCTACAGGCCAACAATGTTGGCCTTCAGTGAACTCATGGAGGAAGGAAGGGAGGGAAGACAAGCTCATGTGGAACTTTGAAATGGAAGATGTTGAAGATTTTTGTTTCATGAAACAAAGTGATACAGTAACTTTAATAAACTTTCAACAAAGTCATTCAGCCACACCAGAGCCTGAAGCATCAAAACGCATGTGAAGTCTATTTCCAGACTATGTCAAAAGAGATATCTGAAGATCTAGATCTCACTAAGCTCTCAAACCACAAAAGCAAGAAGTTGGAGCCAGTCCTGGATTTATGCACAATTTTCTTCCCTATGGGACTCCGAGCAGCACCTACTGCAGAATTTACAAACAGATTCCTTTCTTGGAAGTACAGATATAATTTTAAGCACTTCGACTCCAGGCGACTTGCTCTGTATGTTGGAACTGAGTCCATTTTCACCCAAAGTCTGAAAACCATGTCCGCTCAAGTCCAAACAGCCCCATTCGTACAGGCCGAATGCCGTGAACATCACAGACATCATGAAAACAACACACACTGCATGGGGGGGGGAGCCTGCTTCCTGATGCACAACACAAAGTAGGAAGAAACAAACTGAAAAACTGAAATCAAGCCAGACAAACAATTTAAAAATAATAATAATAATCATCATCACAATTTCTTTCAATAGTGTTACTGAGAATGGAGGCAGGGGGAACAGAACATTTTTCCACAATAAAGCTATTCAACCAAAAAAAAAAAAAAAAGCTGATGCTGGAAGACAAAAGGCCTTCCTGATAACAATGCATTCCCTCTCCGTTCAAACACCACCTCTCTCTCTCAACTCTGCTTGTTGCTGATTGGTGAGCTATAAATCTAAATAAATCTACTGCTTTTATTCATGCGTATAATTATCAAGTGGGCGCACGGTGGCGTAGTTTGCATGTTCCCCCCGTGCTGCGGGGGTTTCCTCCGGGTACTCCGGTTTCCTCCCCCAGTCCAAAGACATGCATGGTAGGCTGATTG
>JAOUWY010000062.1:25683256-25693509 GCA_025728095.1 Prietella phreatophila | reverse complement strand
ACTGTTTTAGATGTACCTGTGTTCACTGTAGGTGTAACTTTAGCTGGAACACGATTAGATTTTCGCTTTGGCATTTTTAGTTCACTTCTACCTTTACACCAATATTCACGCTTGGATCAGCTTCATCGTAATGCCTGCGTAATAATGTAATCACGTTGTGACGTCATCAACCTTCCTGGTCAAAAAATAATAATTAAATAAGTAAGGAATCATAGCAGAGTAATGCCAGTATACCGGACTTACGGGGATAACGTTTACACTGTAAAACCGCTATATCGGCCTTACGGGGATTTGGCATAGACTACCAAGCCGGTATTTCGTCCTTATGGGAATAGATCAAAAGACAGCAAGCCGGTTTTTCGGCCTTACGAGGTAAGAGGGTTAAGGAGGGAATTTCTTCCTAAATGTATCTTCCTAGAAGGGCATAGTAGGCATATCCTTATTTTATTAAAATAATAGCCAGAAGCAAAGCATTTGTATGAAAAAAAGAGAAAGTCGAACAGAGAGGGACAGATGGAGATATAGTTTGGTGGTCAGTTGGAGAAAATATTTCATTTTCTCACATGATAGTTTGCGAAATCAATGTTAAAAACAAACATTTAGGGACTGTCCTAATTTGTAGCCATGAAGTTTTTTGTCATATGTGGGTAGAACAAAAAACTCTGCATGTGTTATTACCGGTGAGTATCACTGTCAGTAAAACATGGCTGAGCTGCAGCATTTATTCACTCGTGTTGAATGAACATCAAAATCAAAGCGGCTGTGAGGTTATGTAATTATCTAACTTGGAACACACACACACACACACACACACACACACACACTACACCACACCCACCCTACACACACACACACGAAACTCAATGTTTCACCAGGTGAAATGAGCTCATTCAAAAGGCTACAAGGAACAAGGTTTTTTGGGTTGTTATCAAATTTACAAACACATACATACACACCAACACACACTTTGTTTATGCTCAAAACAGCAAAGAAAGGAAAATGAACAAACCAAGGCCCAGTTTCAAGAACAGGCAGTGTAGCATTAAGACGGTTAGTGAGATTATTTGTTCAAAGCAATACACAATCTGTGATGTTTACATGTCTTACCAGGGTTTATGAAATGCAAACCAAAGTGGAAATCTGAGCTGTAGAACAAGGTCCTAGTGAATGGTGCCAAAAGCGTTAAATAATCTGATCCACTTTTCTATATACGCCTGGGAGAACCTGCTGTTTATTCTCACAGAAAAGCTCTCTAGCATTTCATTTAGTTAGTTCATCCATAATTATGTTTAAAGGAGGAAATTCACCAACATGAACACAGGAGATATCATCATTTTAATGGCCACACAAACACATTATCTACTTCTGCTTTCTTAATAAGTTTAATGAAGTGGCCTTGATTAGCTTTCATTCCCTTTTCTAAAAAACAAAACAAACACCTTTTCATGCCTAGCACATTATATATAAGGAATAAAACCTTACGTGTATGCTAATGACACAGGATTGTCATGCCAATATTGACTGTTTTATTAGAATAGTACATCCCAAAGTGTATCATTCCTCTCATCCCAGATCAATTTTCCAACAATTACAATTTTATTTATTAAAGCATGGCACCTCATACATTTTATATGTATATCGTCACCATTAATGTTGTGGGATGTCTCTAAAATGAGTTCCTGTCATCACTTTCATTACAACGGCAACACACATAGTGAACAGTCATTCACTTACTTTCTCTTGTTAATAAGTAAATAAGACAAAAAGATGCTGCTTATTACCAAGAAACCAAAAGATTCTTCAATAGAAAATTTAAAGGAACAGCTCTTATTTTCAGAATACCTCTAACTGTTATAAAGAGCTAACACTGGAGACACCTTCCATAATGTAAAACAATCTCCTTAAAGAAAGCTTCAAAGCATGCACCTTTTTGTTGAATAGTAAATAATTTTATTATTATCAGACTTAGATTGTTCCAAATACCAGTCCCTTGAATTTGAATTGTTACCATAGAAACGATAACATATTCGAACCAGAATATTACATTTACAGCATTTGGAAGACACCCTTATCCAGAGGACCTTACATTTATTTCACTGATACAACTGAGCAGTTTGGGGTTAAGGGCCTTACTCATTGCCCAGCTGTGACAGCTTGTTGGTGCTGGAACTCACGATCTTCTGATCAGAACGTCTCCAACGATTCCAACGTCCAACGATACAGATTACAAATTAACACCTGACCAATCAGAATCGAGAATTCAGTAATGCTGCAATATAAATAATGCTATGAAGACTAAAATGTCTTTGTGTAACCTTCCCACCCCCTCACGAATCTCTCCCAGGCTCGAAAGTAGAACTTAGCACACAAGGCCACAAGTACTGACCATCAGTATGTTAATGTATTCATCTCTGATTTTTACATAACAATCCGTGCCCTAGTTTAGCATGCATACCAGAGCTCACTTTTACTTTTCACAGCGATGAAATGGAATACAGACGAGGAAAACAAGCCTGGAGGAAACCACATTTAATTTATTTTCACTTATTTTGTGCCAAAAACAGCTTTTCTGTGTGTTCATATTTGTTGTTTATGATAAATCAACTACATACCACACCATATTCCAGATGTGTATTCCTAAAGAGACATTGGAAAAGAGAGAATTTCCTCATGGTCAGTATTTTAGTATACTAGAATGTTTAAGTGATATTATAGCATGTAAATTATTCTGTCTGTTCAGAATAAGAACCTCAGATGGGATTATTCCCTAATCTTTTTACATACTGTACAGAGCTAAATTATTTCCAGCAAATTAAAGCTTTGACGCATCATCAGCTTATAAACTATGCACAGTTGGGTCCATAAGTATTTGGACAGCGACCATTTTTGTAGTTTTGCCTCTGTACGCCACCAAAACGGACCTCAAATGAAGCAATCAAGATGTGATTCAATTAAAGCTGAATCTATGAGTGATTGGGAACTAGTAATCTGGCTCAATGTAAGGTGGCTTGAGCAACCAAAGCCATCTTCAGCTTTAATTCAAAAGGTTTAACAAAAATATTGCATTAGCTGTTTAGGAATTATTATTATTAATTTTTTTTAAGGGAGTCCCCCCATTTACACAGGCTCAAACATAATTGGACACTTGACTCATAGCATGGTTTACTGTGGCTTGTTTCCTCATTGTTTCATGACAAATTAAGGAGATAAAGTTTTGGAGTTGATGAAATGTTGAATATGCATTTGGTTGCTGTTCATGGGAACTCTCAATATGTGGTCCAAAGAGGTGTCGATGCAAGTGAAGGAGGCCGTCATTTAAAAAAAAAAAACTTTTTTTAAGTAAACTTTTTTTGCTTTCAGAGAGATAGCAGAAACTTTAGGAGTGGTCAAATCAGCAGGCATTCTTTAAAAAAAAAAAAAAAGGGGAGTGCACTGGTGAGCTCAGCCAGAAGAAGGCCTGGAAGACCATGGAAGACAACTAAAGTGGATGCTTGCAGAATTTTTCCTTGGAGAAGAAAAACAAAATCTATCCAAGTCAAGAACAATCTCAAGGCAGGCATATCACTGTCAAAGTCTAAAATCAAGAGACACTGCCATGAATGTAAATACAGATGTTTACCTCAAGATGCAAACTGGTAACACTCAAGAACAGAAATGAGACTTATTACAAATTAGACAGACTAGACTTTAAAAGAAAACATCTAAAATAAAGCCTGACCAGTTCTGGAACAAGATTCTTTGGACAGATTAAACCAAGATTAACTTGTACCAGAATGAGTGGAAGAGAAGAGTATGGGGAAAGAAAGGAAGGGCTCCTTTCCAAAGCATACATCATCTGTCAAACACGGTGGAGGAAGTGTTATGGCATGGGCATGTACAGCATGTCTGCCAAGGCAACTGGGTCATTGGTGTTTACTGCTGACTTGACTGTAGACAACTGAACACAGCTGCAGTAAGGGCCTGGCAAAGCACCTCAAGGAAGGAAACTCAGCATTTGGTGATGTCCATGTGTCCCAGACTTCGGGACTTCATTGACTGCAAGGGATTTGTATCCAAGTACTAAAAGTAATCCTTATATTTATAATTATATTAGTTTATCCACTTACTTGAGCCTGTGAACATGGAAGGACTCTGTAAAAATGGCTGTAATTCAAAAACAGTTAATGTAATTTTCTTGTTAAACTCCTTGAATTAAAGCTGAAAGTCTACACTACAATCACATCTTGATTGCTTCATGGTGGTGGTGTACAGAATTAGGAAAACTGCGTCACTGTCCAGATACTAATGGATCCGACTGTATTTACCAGGAGTTTTAAAATAAATTCTAATTGCGGACTTGAGTTAAAAGATTAGCCATATAGATATATACCAAGGAAACGGCATCCTAGCTTTTAAAAGTTTTTTTCTTCTTTAACAGTAACATTCCACACTTCAGCAATTCTATAAAGCTGTTTATTTTTAAATGGCATTACAATACTTATTAGCTCCAAATAACCTCATAGCTTCAGCACAAAACTGAAGATGCAAGTTTTTCACTCCAAACAAGTATTAGCTGATCATCTGGGGTATGGAGAAAATGTATGGGCTAAACTACCGATTTAAACATGGAACTACAATTATCTAAATCTAAATTATATAAAACACTGAGCAAAAAACCCAAAGTCAATCCTACGGAGCTGTTGTATGTTTCTGGAGAATTTGTCATTGAGGGCGAGTAAACACTGATTCCTTGTGTAGCATAAAAATGATGTCTGAGAAAGTGCATATGGAGGTTTTTCTACATAGAATAATCAGTTATAATGGCATGAAAATTAAACATATTGTTCTTTGAAACCAGTATTATAGCTTGATTTGAACTTGTATTGCACATTCAGGAATGCAAAAATTTGATTAGAGGTTTAAAAATCATGAAAAGAAATCAAACTGTTAGTGATGTTGAAGAGCTGCTACTACATTCATTAGAATATATTCACTCAAACACTTACTGTTAAATAACTGCACTTCAGTGTAATTATTGTGATACGTGATTGTTTCTCTTTATGTGACCGGGTCAGTCATTAATGAAATTCATTGGAACTGGGAGAAGTTCACTCCTGTTATTACTCATCAGTTCTGAAATACAGGACACATTTTGGTTGCGTTTCTACAACATACGTAGATCACATATTTGCTTAAAGGGAGGCTGAGTTCAAAAACGAGTGGTCTGTAGAATGAGAGACAACACGGTTGTTTGTTCTGCACATCTGACTGCCCTACACTTGCACATTTCAATGCTTCCATGTGATGATCATGGAATATCTTTGCATGCTTTGCAAATAACTCGCTCGACTCAGCAGCAGACGTGCAGATAACTTTTTTTTTATTATTCTGTGATATTTAACACGTATTGTTGAATTTAGGGACAGGATGATCAGTTATGGCAATGATCAGGGAACATTTGAGCAAATGTGGCTTGACTGTAAGCAGAAACAGTTTGGGGTGTACAGCCAAAAGCATATACAGTAATAGCTCAAATACAGTTAACACTTGAGCTGTGTTTAAGTTCCAAACTCAAAGCTGTAAGTTCTGCCTCATATAACATCTGACACACAGTCATATGAAGGCTGAGTTGTAGCCGTGTCCTGACAGTTAGATTCAGATGAGTTCATTACCATTATTCCACAGCAGTATTCATTCCATAGGAAAGTGCCAGCCTATGTGTGGGCCAGCACTGAGTGATCACTGCTATCAGGGCAGCATTCTGTCCAGCAATTATTTCCAGGATAAAGACAATGTGTGTTTTTGTATTTTGTGTGATATAATATACAGACTGATGAAGCAGACCCTAAATTTAATGCTGCTTACTTTTAATTAAATGCCACACATTACGAACAGGCACCAGGAAACAATTACTAATATTTAAAATACATTATAGTGACAATATCCTAAATCAGCATGAACTGAAACTAGTCAGATTTACTGCTTACCGCCTGTGGCTATTTAATACATTTTATTGAATACATTTCATTTTATGGGTTTAGGACATTAATAACCAACTGAGACAATAAAAAAAAAACAATTTCTTCTGAAATATTATCAACGTGGGATAGCATGGTGGTACAACAGATAGCGCTGGTGCCTTACAGCTCCAGGGTCCACTTCTCAATCCCAAGCTCAAGGGCGGATTTAGTGATTTGGGGCCCCTAGACGAAATATAGGAATGGGGCCCTTGTTTCAGTGTTTTAACATATATATTTAAATTTTCAGCATACATTATTTAGCATTAATAATGAAAAATATATTTAATTTGCATTTTTAGGGGGCTCTTAGCTTCTGGGGGCCCTAGGCAGTCGCCTACCTTTACCTAGTGCTATGTCCGAGGTTGAGTTGTTGTCTGTTCACGTTCTTCCCATGTCTGTGTGAGTTTTCTCTGGGGTTCTCGGGTTTCCTCCTACCACCATATACATGCTGGTACGTGCACTGGTGACTCTAAAATTTCCCTAATTGTGAGAATGTGTGTGTTCATGGTTTCCTATGGTGGACTGGCATCCCATGCAGGATGTCTTACTGATTCATATCCAGTGTTCACAGGATAGGCTCCATATCCACCACAACTCTGACCAGGATAAAGCAGTTACTGAAGATCAGTGAATGAATGAACGAACAAACAAACATCATAATAAACCCTGCCCGGTGGTCATGGAGAGACAACCAGGGAAGTTGTCCCAGGTCAGGTCGGGTGGGGGACCAAGAGGGTTTACTTTTTCTTTTCCAGTAATCACTTTATCTTTGTCAGGTGGATCCCACTGGATCCAAGATCCCATTTCATGGGAAACCAGACTAACACAGAGCAACATTTCAGACTCATCTGGCCAGTGCTGCCTTGTCACTAAAGTTTAGAATTTGTCTGTGACCATTTGTTAATGCGTGCATATGCGATCTTAGAATGGAGAAACAGCTTGTGTTTTTAAGCCTTTTAAACATTAACTTCTCTATGATGTCATAAACATCATAATTGTTATGCTCTTTGGTTTCTCTTATCTTATTGGATGTTGTGAGCACTGTTGATTTAATAACGTCACCTGGTGAAAAGTACAGCAAAGAGACGGCAACATGGTGGCAGCTTATAATTATGAGGCCAAAAGAAAACACATGTTTCTAATGTCTTGGAAGCAGACAATTACATGGGTACAACATGACGAAGGTGAATGAGGTGATGTTTTGCACAGTTTGCTGTCAGTTTCCAGGAAAAGCAGACACATCGGGAGGCTTTTTCATTGGAACAAGCAATTAAAGCAAGCAAAACCTCAACGCTCATGATAAAAGCCGACAGCATGTAGCGTGCATGCTGGCTAAAAGGGTTGCTGATAACCCTCCATCTGGTCCACTGAACGTGATGGCGAGACGTATGAATGAAGAGAATCAGAAGTGCATTGAGAGACTCAACACAGCATGTCATTCAAACAAACTATTGACTTGTTAAAAAAAATTGTTGATATGAGATCTCAGTACCATACTGATGTTGCATGTTGGAGGTAAGCAATATTTAGTATTACATCTCTGTTAGTGCCATTAAAACAGCTTTGTTCATTTTTATATGATTTACTTTTATGGCATTTGGCAGACGCCCTTATCCAGAGCAACTTAACATTTATCTCATTTATACAACTGAGCAATTGAGGGTTAAGGGCCTTGCTTAGGGGCCCAGCAGTGATAGCTTGGCACTGCTGGGGCTTGAACTTCTGACCTTTTGATCAGTAACCCAGAGCCTTTTACCACTGAACCACCACTGAGCCACCACTGCCCCATGATTTTGGGTGTAATAAGAGAGCCACAAACCATTTACATAATAAATGACTGGAGAAGAAGACTTTCAGTGGACTCACTCCACAAACTCTTATTCATTAGCATTAAAAAACCCTGAGTTGGACAGTTGCAGTGGCCAGAAGGTAGTTAAAAGGTGGCACTCTCAGAAAGAGAGGGCTCGGAGAGTATCGCTCTAAGAGACAATATCTCTGATCAAGACCACAAGCCATCCCAATAAACTGCTGTATAACATATGTTGTCTCTTCCTTACAACATTCCTTTAATAAGACTCCTCCATTTATGTACAGTTAACTGGTGACATATCTGGGACCATCGACCCTGACAGGCTGTTGTGGGGAAATCTAGTTACATCATTGTCTTTTAAAGAAACTAATATTGAACAAAAAGTGGATGTATATAATTATATTTGGCTTTTGACACATGGTTTAAAACATAACTACTTTTTTTTTAGTGGGGCCAGTGAAAATTTTGGCAGGGCAAGTAAAAATCTGAAAAAATCCTGAGCATTGCCGAAGTTCTTAAAGCAATACTGAACACTGCATTAGAATGAGTAAATATCCCTGGGGGCATTTTTTTTTCTTCCTCATGTAAAGGTTTGCCCCAAGACTGCACAATATGCACAGCAGGCCTGCAAAAACCACACTGAATGCAACAAATATCATATAGTGATATGAAAAGATCGTATCCACACATGTCCAGCAGACGAAGAACAACCCATTGGTGAGGTTAAAATAGTGCAAAACAGCCATGCGGCAGATGAGTTCAGGACCGGCATTGAAAACCGCTGATGACTCAGACTTGTGAAGGGCCCACTACAGGAGTAAAAGGGCCCACCATTCAATTACATTCTATTTGTATAGCGCTTTTAACAATGGACATTGTCTCAAAGCAGCCTTACAGAAACATACAAACACAGGATACAGATTTTAAGTGAGTGAATTTATCCATAACGAGCAAGCCAGTGGAGACTGTGGCGAGGAAGAAACCTTGAGAGGAACCAGACCCAGTCGGGAACCCATCCTCACCTGGGTAACAGAGGCTAGTGTGAAAGTAAGTCTTACATACAGCTGCACCAATGAAAGAAAACTGCTGAAAAGGGAACTATGCGTTCATGTGGAGAGCACACAGCTGTGCTGTAGTAGACACCTCGAACATCACAGCAGCACATCTGCTGATACCTGCAACATTCCTGAGACACACGGAACTTCACGTGGCACATCATGCAGTGATCAGGTGAAAACATCCGGACTCGTAGTCCAGCTCCAGCTGAAGTGGATGCGCAGTGCTAATAGCTGCTAGCTGAGCACCCAGCAGCTTCGTCAGCAGCTTTAGGAGCTGCGTTGAACGTGTTTTCATCATGTTCTCCTTCACGCACATCAACTCATTCCCATGCAACACGCCGTTCGTTTGGACAGAGAGCGGTTTCACACAGCGCGTGGACAACAGGACGCGTTTAAAACTCAGCAAAACATCTTTTACTCACGTTGCACGAAACAGCAGCTCCGCTACAACCTGCGCACTACTGTACTATAGAGTACGTACTTATGCTACGCCTCCTTGGTAACTATGGTAACCTTATAGTAATCTACGGTAACGTACTTCTATACTGTGTAGTAGGTTAGCGCGCGGCATGGGACGTAACCAGCAAACGTCACTCATTCTTTAAGACCAGCACACGTGTGTGTGTGTGTGTGTGTGTGTGTGTGTGTATGTATGAGTGCGCGCGCATTACGCTACATCTGAACTTCAAGCCAGAAACACGTATTAACGGAAACGTGAATAAGTTTTAATTAGTGTTTTTTTCGGTTTGCTTGCCTGGTTCGAGTCGATGTCGATGCGTTCTCTCGGTGTTTGGCTCGCCGCTCAATCTTTACACATCCTCCGGCGTCACTGCGTGTGTGTGCTGCAGCCAAGGTAACAGAAATCTCGCGATACTCACTCAGGTGGTGAGCGTACGAGCAAGTCTCGCGAGATTCATTCAGGTAGCCACAGTGCGACAAATCCGGGCCTACTGTGTAGTTCATTTTCTCCATAAATAACTACAGTGTATATTATTCTACCGCCAAACAGATCCTAATGTTACTTCTTTTTAATGAACATGCCACACAGTGAGAACAGGTACTACGAACCAGTTAATATTATGTAAAATACAGTATAGTGACAATATTATAAACCAGCATGAACTGAAACTAGTTAGAGTTTATGGAGAAAACTATGTAAATGTGCACTTATATAGCGCTTTTATCCAAAGCGCTTTACATTGTGTCTCATTCACAGCTGCCATGCAAGGCGCTAACTTGCCATCGGGAGCAACTTCAGGTTCAGTGTCTTGCCCAAGGACACTTCGGCATGTGGAGTCACCCGGAACGGGTATCGAACCGCCAACCCTACGATTAGTGGACAACCCGCTCTACCACATGCGCCACGGAGTGAGAGAGAGAGAGAGT
>JAOUWY010000062.1:25651870-25663596 GCA_025728095.1 Prietella phreatophila | reverse complement strand
TCCATCCATCCATCCACCTTCTACCGCTTATTCCTTCTTCAGGGTAGCAGGGAACCTGGAGCCTATCCCAGGGAGCATCCGGCACAAGGCATGGTACACCCTGAACAGGGTGCCAGTCCATTGCAGGGCACAATCACACACCCATTCATACAATATGGACAATTTAGACACGCCAATCATGCATGTCTTTGGATTGGGGGACTCGGAGGAAACCCCTGCAGCATGGGGAGAACATGCAAACTCCGCACACACGTCCCCGGCGGGAATCAAACCCCGGACCCTGGAGGTGTGAGGCGAACGTGCTAACCACTAAGCCACCATGCGCCCAACAGATCTAACCCAAAGAGTTAAAAAAAAAAAACATGCTTTGCAGGCCTGTGGTTTATAAAATTAACAAAAGAACATTGACACTCTGAGTTTGCTCTTAATGGGTAGGACTTGCTTTGGTGGTTAGCCAGAATTTTTTTTCTTCCCTTTTTTTGTTTCCCGAAACACTGCTTCTCCAAATAGCCATGGGCATGAGGTGCTACATTTTCATATATAACATTGGTGGCATGCCTTGTACTTCATGCTTTAGGATTTTTTTTTTCTTTTATATAATTAAACTGAACTGATGATGATGATGATGATGATAATGCACTCATAAATTCTGCACCTAGGCGACATGATCAGTGTCATAACTCTGCCTGTCTGTTAAATCTGAAAGGTATCATCATGCACATCCTATAAATAGTTGTGCTTGAATACATGACTGCAGACATATCTGTGTATTGTAATGTTGCATTCTGTAGACACCACCAAATGTAATAAGTATAATGAAATTAAACATTCTCATGACAATAGCAAAAAATTATTAAAAAAGTAATTTGTTCATCTACATAAAGAGATTGTAAGAAAGCAGTTCTAATCTAAAAAGGGAGATGAGATGGCAGTGTAAGAGCAGCAGAGGGGAAACTTTACTATTTGACAGCAGAGAGCAGCTGGAGATGCTTTGGCCCAGTCCTATCGAAGAAGCGCTCAGGTTATTCATCCACACAGCCACAGGACAAATATAGACCCTTGGCCTCAACTCAAAGATCTGGCTCTTTTCTCCTCAAGTGGTTCCATGTAGCTTATCACATTGTCTTTTTAAATCATATGCTAATGCCTTACAGTGGTATTAAATGCACAAACCACACATAAAGGAGAAACAGTTGCTCTAGTGGTATTTTGTAGTTGAACCGGATTACAAGTACCGCTTTAATGTCCTTGCTAAGATGCAGTTAACCGTCAATAAAGAGACCGACTTCTGCATGTCATCCATTTCAGTTATATGATTCTTGTTACAGAATGGTCCAATGTTTTAGATACTCACTGGCTTGTTTTGCTTTATCCATGTAGGTTTTTGTGAGCTCCTCGTCCACTGGTTTATCAACTGGCCCCACCATGGGTACCAATTGGCCATGGGAGCTCAGCCTAAGCGCCCCCTTCGCTCTCTCCGGAGACACCAGTGGTACATTAGCAGGCTCCTGGGACCCACAGTCCTCCTCCAATACCAGGTCCTGAGAACTCTGCTCATCCGCACTCATGGATGAGGTCTCAGTGGAGGTCTGGGAGGACCAGGCTCCAGATGGATGGGGCTGGTACACCACCTCTCGGCGAACCACGCCAGGCAGGGTGCCCTCTTGAGAGCCATGCCCAAGCATGGTGTAGCCCTGGATATCTGGTGCACTGTCATAGCCACTCATCTCAGAGGCTTCTCCCATTTCAGGAGACGTGTAGCCTGCTTTTCCTGGAGAGTTACTGGGGCTGCGGCGCTTCTGCTTACGTTGACGGTCATGGGCTGCCACATCTGCATCACTGTCTATCTCTCCATAGTAGGCCTCACTGCCAAATGGGGACGTGACGCCACTGCGGACAGTCTGAGACATCGATGAGCTGTAGTATGCTTGTTGAACACTAGACTGCTGCACTTTGGAGCCGGATGGAGATTTGGCCTTTAGAGCAGCTCGGTATTCTTTATCGATGCGGGGAGAAGGCGCTCGGGCCACCAGAACCACCGACTGGAATCCAGCCAGTGCCCTGACACACATGTAAAGAGGTAAAATAGGGTAAGTGACAGCACAACAAAACACCTGGAAACCTTTATATACATAAAACTGATTTGGCATCACAAATATAATGCCAAAGGTTTACCTAACTACAGTACATATTTTGGTATCACATGGCAAGTGCATTCTACACTGTATGGCCAAATGTTTGTGGGCACCTGACCATCCCATTCCAGATTTAGTCCCCCACTTATCCTGGAAGGTTTTCTACTAGATTGTGGAGTGAGGATGTGGGGATTTGTGCTCATTCAGCCACAAGAACATTTATGAAGCCAGGCAGTGATGTTGGGCGAGGAGGCCTGGGCTGCCGTCGGCATTCCAATTCATCCCAAAAGTGTTCAGTGGGGTTGAGGTCAGGGTTTTGTGCAGGCCATTCAAGTTCTTCCAGTCCATTCTCAGCAAACCATGTATTCATGGTGTTGCTTTGTGCATAGGGTCATGGTCATGCTGGAACACGTTTTGGCTAGGCCCTTTCGTTCCAGTGAAGGGAAATTGTAATGTTACAGCATACAAAGACATCCTATACAATTGAATTCATCCATTTTTTTGGCAGCAGTTTGGGGATCCACATTTGGGTGTAATGGTCAGGTGTCCATTAACTTTTGGCCATACAGTGAATCTTGGAATAATATATAGCACTCCAGAAAAGCTCTTCTCTGAGCTTCTCAGTGACGGTCCCAGAAGATAGGTTTTACCTCTTTATTCGAATGCGCAGTGATCCAGGGATGCTATCAATGAAGTTCATGGCTTGAGCATGGGACATAGGCTCACAGGAGCTCTCATTGATGGACACCAGCTCATCCCCCTCTCGCAGTCCAGCCCTGCATGCCTTGCTGCGCTTGCGCACCTACACCAGTACAGGGAGATGGCAACCATAGACAGGACACCTGAATATTAAAAATCAGCTTCCCTTGCTTTGGCGCTTGACTGACCGAATCCGTTCACAGCAAAAAGGAAGGAGTAGTTTCCAAAATAGAATAAAATACAAGAGGTCATTATTACAGACAAATACAGCCTCCCCCCAAATCGGACACCTCAACACAATGAGCATTTCGTGGATACAAATCTAAGTAATATATTTAAGCAGTTACATACTGATGTTATACATAGCACTGGTCTTTTATTGATGTTCACTTCCTAGTGCTAATATCATGTGAAGCTCTGAGCTCTGTTTACCTTCAGAGTTCATTTTCAGGTGATTAACAACAGTGGTGGCATTCAGTGGATTTTAATACGCTACAACAACAAGACTTCTGAAAAGTCACCTTAGAAACAATGGTAAATACAAAATTATTATCGGTTACTGTACTTTCATGTAATGCATACAGCAAACTCCAATTCTGAAAAAGTTGAGACAGTGTGGAAAATGCTAAAAAAAAAAAAAAAAAAGGATTGATTTGTAAATGTACTTTGACTTATAAACATGTAAAGACAAGGTATTTGATGTTTTCCCTAATCATCTGCATAGTTTTTTGAAGATAAATGTTTATTTTGAAATTGATGCATGCAACATGTTTTAAAAAGGTTGTGACAGGGATAATTTAGAACTAACAGCGATGTGACAAGTTGAAATAAGAAGGTCATGTAAAACAGGTGAGGCAACCGTCTAATCACAGTATAATAAGGAGCCTCCAAAAAGCCCTAGTCCTTCAAGAGCAAGGATGAGTTAAGGCTCACCAATCTGCCAACAGATGTGTCAGCGAATAATCAAACACTTTGAGAACAACATTCCGCGAAGACAAATCAGTAGGATTTTGGACGTTTCACCTTCTATAGTGCACAATATAATTAAAAGATTCAAGGAATCTGGTCAATTCTCAGTGCGTAAAGGGCAAGGCCAAAAACAACTTCTGAATGTGCGTGATATCCAATCCTACTGACGTCACTGTCTTAAAAACCGTCATGAGTCTGTAATGAAGATCCTGACATGGGCTCTGGATTATTTTAGTAAAGCTTTGTCAGTCAACACCATTCGCCGTTGCATCCACAGTTGCAGGTTACGACTTTACTACACAAAGCAGAAGCCATACATCAAGCACTGCCTTCTCTGGGCTCAGTATAACGCTTAATAAGTGTTATTAAAAGAAAAGGTGATGTTACACAGTGGTTAACTGTCAACTGTCAAACGTTTTTGGTGTGTTTCAGTCATCAGATTTGCAATGAGTGTATGTATATATATATATTTTTGTAAATAAATGAAAACTTGAAATAATGGGTTAATAATGTGATTAATATTGTACAGGGTAATTGAATTTTCAAATTACTTTTTTTTTTCCATCATACTGTTCCATCAACTTTGACATAATTGGGGTTATATATAAAACTCGTATTCAAATTCATATTCCAAATAAAACCAGGAAACATAAAGCCACTCATTTCTGTACTTTCTATTTGAGTAGATGATGCCTACTGTAAAACACATTACAGCTTCAATGATGAGTGTAAAAATACTCAGGCCCGAGTTGTACATTCAACATATAATTGCTCCTAATTGCAATTGGGACATCAGTCTGTGACTCAGTCCACTCAGGCTTTGTAGAGATTATATTCCAACACACCAGAGACATGGTTTTCTACAGAATAGCAGGTTTACATGTGCTCTCTCTGTTCTGATTGAGGAGAAGCACAAGGAGACTGATTAATAACCTAAACTATAGAAAACCAGACCATGTAATTAGAAACATCACAAGAATCATCCTGAAGCCATAGTCTGAGCATGGGATCAATTGCTCAGATGCAGGTTTTTTTAACTTATATATATACACACACACACACACACACACACACACACACACACACACACACAGTGAGGGAAAGAAGTATTTGATACCTCAGTAAAATGCAAATCAATTTATAACATTTTTGACATGCGTTTTTCTGGATTTTTTTTTTGTTGTTATTCTGTCTCTCACTGTTCAAATAAATCTACCATTAAAATTATAGACTCATCATTTCTTTGTTAGTGGGCAAACGTACAAAATCAGCAGGGGATCAAATACTTTTTTCCCCTCACTGTATATATCTACTAGAGCGAGGATTTCTGCCAAGCATGACAAATTCAGGGTAAAGTGAGGATAAGTTAAACATTAAGATTGAACGGTTCAAAACATTTAACAATTTGACAAGTAGAGTTCACAAGCAAATGTGTGGATCTCAAACTGGGGTGTGGGAGGAGTCTGCGTAGCATAGTCAGGGGGTCTATGTTTGACATTTTAAAGAACTTCTTAGATTTATTATCAAGTTATGAGCCTGGTTTATCTGTCGCTTGAACAGGTTTAATAAACTAAAATTTCTCAAAAACAAGTAGGTTTATAAATAATCTCAACTTGGATAATGACATGACATATAATGATAGTTTTAATAAATACTTTCAATGCTCTGTGATCCAGTAAATGGTCAGAATATTATTGCAAACACAAACAATAAGCCTAATATTTCAACATCTTTTTAAATAAATCCATATTGACAGGGTCAGTAAACATTTTGTTTATAGTTAAAGGGGTCTTAAAACCTAAAAGCTTGTGAGCCCCTGCTCTAAAGACAAAAGAAACGCTTTAACAGTCTTCACAGAATGAAGAAACACAGCCAAGGCGAGTTTTGTTTACGAAATAAATATCTTGACATTAAAACGATACCCTTTGGGAAAGCTTCTTTGCATGATATACTCGAACATCCGAGAATAGCCTGCTATCAAATACAGTTCTGCTTGGTCAACAGTTCTAACTGTGTGCATAGTACAGGAAATGAAATCCTGTGCTCACATAGGACACCACCAAAATGGAAGAAAGTGAATTCCTCTGAAATATTCCAGTAATTTGAAGTGCTGCGGTAAGTTTGTAAAAGGTTGCAAATTTTTTTTTAATGACTTGACATGTTTAAATAATAATTTTTTATAAATAAAAAAAAAACCAAAAATCCAATATGTATATTCCCACTTATAGATCATATTAAAAAAAAAGACTCTGGCAAAATGCTCTGTATTTTAAAATAATTTTAAAACAACAGCTAAAATACTTTAGAAAGGGAATATATTAAAGTAGAATGGATATCATCAGTCATTTACTATGAGACTGCAGTGCATTCTAGGAGATTACAAGTTCACAGTGTTATCGGTCCAGACACAAATCTTCCAGTCTCTCCTTTGGCCCCACATGGATTGTTCAAAGGATGAAGTTTAGGAATTGAAGCATAAGCATGTAGCCTGACTTGCAAACAGATTAATAATTCATTCTAGACTTCAGATGAGCCATACCTTGGCAACCTGCAGTGGTCTCTGGTGCTCCGCTCCCCCCTGAAGTCTGAAGCCCCATGGTGCTCCACCAGAGAGCGTAATGGTGATTTCCTCCACCACCATGCTTCTGTGTTGCCTCCTGGATTCAGGGTGAAGGTCTGGGGAAGACGGCACTCACTTCATCTTTACATGGTGCCCTCAGAGAAGAGCACTCACCCTACAGCTACAGTAATATTCCTGAGATGACTTTCTATTTTCCAACCCGAGTCACACAAAGTCACACACAGGTCCTGCACTCATTCCCTGAACTGGAGCTTTGTGATGGGGCGGAGCAGTAAAGAAAGGGAGAAGGAGGGAGAGGGTTGCTACCAATGTCTGCTTACATGGTGGAATTCTCTACTGCTTAAAGGGAGGGCCTACACTTGTCCTGTCAATCAAGGCAGACTGATGTCAGAGATGAGGGGAGGGGGTAAAATAGGGGTGCATTACCATACTAAAAATACCATCCCAGTCTTAAATGAAATGGATGACTGACACATACATATTACCACAAAACCGCTTTGTAGTTTAAGAGCTAATACTGCTTTTGATGGCTGAGTCAAAAAGTTTTTAATATTGTAGATGTCTTCCTGTATAAAATGTTATCAAATCTACTGGCACCCTGTCCAGGGTGTACCCCGCCTTGTGCCCACTGCTCCCTGGGATTGGCTCTAGGTTCCCCGTGACCCTGAAGAAGGAGTAAGCGGTAGAAGATGGATGGGTGGATGTGTCAAATCTTGGATATGTAGCCAGGGATTGTTGCATAATCCAGCATCTCACACCTACACAAATTATGCTTAAGACATTTAAACAATATCTTCAATAGAGGGCATAAGGGCAGCCCACCTGAGTGCACAGAGCAGTATCAGTGTCTATAAAAATGAGCATGAGAGGTCATGAATTCCACTTTGAGTTATAGACTCTGGTGAGCATGGGAAAAGGAAGTGTGCATGTCTCAGTGCTCGCTGAACTGAAGGGTTTCATTCACAACAGTTTCTCTGCATACTAGTTCTATTGCTCCACACTTACAAATAACTTTGTGCGTGCAATTCACGGCACATTGGGCTCATCTTTAATGACCATGCTCACTGCTACTGCTCCGCACACTCATGTAGGTCTTACTTGTGCTGGGATTTGAACGTCCAACGTACTAACCATTGAGCTACACTGGCACTATGGAAGAAGGCAAGCTTTCAGAGGTCATATGATACCTTGCGCAATGTTCTGTTGGGAAACCTTGGGTCCTGGCATTCATGTTAATGTTAGTTTGATACGTACCACCAACCTAAACATGGTCGCAGACCAAATACACCCCTTCATGGCAACAATATTCCCTAACAGCAGTGGCCTTTCAGCAGGATATTTGAGTTCAAGGTGTCGACTCGGTCTCCAAATTCCCCAGATCTCAATCCGAACGAGCGTCTGTGGGATGAGCTCGACAAACAAGTCTGATCCATGGAGGTTTCGCCTCACAACTTACAGGACTTAAAGGATCTGCTGCTAATGTCTTGGTGCGAGATACCATAGCACACCTTCTGAGGTCTTGTGGACTCCATGCTTCGACGGGTCAGAGCTGTTTTTGGCAGCACAAGGGCGACCTAAACGATATTAGGCAGGTGGTTTTAATGTTACGGCTGATCGGTGTATCTTCAATGCATTGAAAGCAGGATTAAGAGAATGCAGCCACTGCTTATGTTTAAATGTTTTTATTAAATACTTTCCCATGTTTCAATAATAACAAAGCTATCATGAAGATCTACAGACATTCAAACAAACACTTGATATTTTTTAACTCTTTTTTTTCCATTTTTAAATGGTTTTATTAATTGTATGATCATGCAAAAAAACCCAGCATCCAATTAAAACTGAGAGTATAGTCATATGTAGAACCATCATATGGTTACAATGCAATAAATTGAATAGAATCTGGGGAACATACCAAGCTAAGGCTTTGTTAATCTTTTTTTGTCCTTTTTTTGTTTTGTTTGTGATACATCACTTCATTTTAGCATTTGAAACAGAGCCATTTTCAATTATCTCGAGAATGCAGGTAACATACATATAGATAGATAGATAGATATTTTCCATTTTTTAAGTAAACACAGACAGTGAAAAATATTACCATAGTAGACATGCATATTTTCCTCCTTCTGTCCATCTGCATATATGGTTCGGTTGTTAAAAGTGAGCAGCTAGCATATCAAGAGCTCACCCTCACTTTACAAGCTAAATGCACGTTGTCTAACAGGCATCTTTTCCTATATCTGAAACACCGTCATCCAGTTCTCTCCTCAATTTGATAGGTTTTCTGCTTTTATACTCAATACGGAATGAACCGGGTTGTGTTGTTCATATAAACACAAACATTCCGCATGGCTGTGTGGATGCACGACGACGGGCCTCAGAACAGACACTACAGAGACCCCAAACATCACCACACTGGAACTGTACACACAATGCACCAGGGCGCAAAACAGGAACACAGTGTGATGGGGTGGCGGGTGTCACAGTGCTGTGCTGTGTACTTTCTGCCGTGATAAGCTGCGTGTGACTGATGAACAGGGATTTTTTTTTTTATCTGTCAAGTGTGATCGATAAGCAGAATTGCTTTGAACAAGGTGAAGGGGTCTGGTTGTAATCCTTGCCCCATTAAATTCACTGATATTCACACATAAATCTACGTTACTACAGTGAAAAGGTGTCACGCACATGATGTCACACTGATACACACACAGATATGCCTTAAAGGGAGCACACTGTGTTCGAGAGCAGTAACACAGCCACACCAGTGTCAAAACCTACACACGACAATTTGCATTTACAACATGAATGATTTTACCAGTGCATGGTGGAGTGCATCTAGGAGTATGCTTGGGTGTGTGGTGTGTGTATACAGGGACGACGGACGGACGGATGTGCACGTTTGGCACAGCCTAGGCTCCACCCTTCATCTACGAATGGGCACTGTGTACGTATTTACATTTAAAAAAAAATTATATGATCCAGAATAAACATCAACGCTAAGAACACTAACATAGAATAGTACAACACAAAGTGTCACAAAGGGACCTACAAACCAACTGGCTTTAGCATGATCGCTTTCTCCAATCTCAAGTCAGCCGATGGTCACATGATCAGCAAGTTTATCCATCTCGCACTCCCTTTCCTCTGTTAAACATGCTCGAGCATCACTCACAGTGAGTCCGGACACGGAACAGGGAGTGGAAGAACCGACGGTACGTCACAAATAGTACAACACAGTCAGTGTGCAGACACACACACACACACACACACGGAGGGAGTGTATAACAGCTGTGGGCTGGTGTCGGGGTCCGTCTGGGATTTTCTAACCTGAAGTTGTAGAAAAGTCCACGCAATGTGAACACAACAGCACAGCATCTCAGGCTTATGTGCAAAACAGTACAGGCCATTTCTATTCGATTCAAAACATGCTTCATAAGAGTCTAGAAAAAAACATAAGCATATGTAGCTGGAGCTCTAGGAAGCTGATCCAAAGGTGTAAGAGAGAAGAAGCGATCTGAGAGCCACGATGAGGTGAATAGTGTTTAAGCTCCTCCTACTGGTCAGAAGGAGATTATGAACACGCGAATAAAGTGAAGTGAGTGTTCTGAAACTTCAGGTTCTAATGAGAAGGACATTATTTAGCTGCAAATAGACAAGCAGGTAAGTAAACTGACTGAACACGTGTCAGGGTGTGCTTATGCACGTGTGTGCGTATGTATACACACACAGGCTTCTTACAGCACAACAAGGCAAGGAGTGCCAAGTGAGGCCGCAAATCACGCACAGACACCATACACACTTTATCTTTTCTTTCTCCCGCTATAAACAGTGTAGAACTATACAGAACGTGCCTTGCTTTTAAAAATCTGCTTTTTTGAAAACACAAAGAACCAAATACAGCATCATTCAGGAGATAAAAACAGAGTTACACACACACAAAAAACAAAAAAACCTAAAAGATACTAAAAACATTCCTACACGCCTCCAATCGTCAACCAAATCAAAGGGTTGCTAAAACAACTTCATGTCAAAGTCTAATTTCTACACTTTGGTGATATTTTCTTCTGATATTAAGTAAGAATTTAGTTAAGCTCCTCAAATATCCCACCCATACCATTGGTTTGCTGAAATCAGCTATACACACATTAACAAAAAAAAAGAAAAGAAAAGAAAAAGAAACACCACCAGCCACTGAAATATTCACATTTCTGATTTTAAACCGCCATCACTTGCAGCCCTGCTAACGGTGTGAGGATTGACAATCTCAAAAAATGTACAACATATTAATACTTGAAACACTCTTGCTGAACGACGGGCAGAAGAGATGGGCTCATGGGGAAAGGACGAAACAGCGCCCCCTGTGGGCATCAGAAGCATGCAGCATTCGGAGGGCGGGGCCACTGCCATCACCGGCCCCCACGTCTAGCTACAGTTGGACTGAAGTGGTGCTGGCCTCAGTTGGCTTTAAATTTTTTATTTTTTTTACTTTGTTGCGTGATTTTTTCCCCCTCATGTTTTCTCTTCCGGCCGGGCCCCTGGCACCAATCCGACCACAGAGAAGACATGCTCCAATCATCCAGGCAAGCTGGAAGAGAGACATTTTGCACCTTAGTTGATGCACAACTACTTCCTGCCCCATCCCCTAAGGAACACAATTTTAGGCTCCTATAAAGCAAATTTGGATTTTGTGATGTACCTTGTAGAATAGAATCCAGGCTATAAACTATTTAACCGAGTGCTCAGTCTAGGTATCCAGTTACTATGGCCACTGTGCTACTTTAGACTTTATATAATAAAATAATTAAATAATAATAAAAGTGTTGCTTTTATTTCTGTAGAAATGACTACTTCCGTTGAGAGGTTCGTTTAATTTACAAGTTTCTTGCATTTTCACACAGCTGTTTTTATTCCTAACAATGAAACAGGAAATAGCATCCAGCCCAAATACGGTAGCTAGAAAGGCTTCTTCCTTGGTTAAGGCCAAGCTTGAGCATTCACTTTCTGTTGGACAAGAGTGGATAAAATGTGGACTGCTGTGTGCATGGTGTACCTGTGCCTGGTGTAGTTCATTGTAAAGGGGCAGCAGGTGCTCCTGAGCAGTGGAAGTGCACATTGAGCCACTTGGAATCACGGCGGTGCCACACGCGCGTCTCTTCTGACTGGCAGCTGCGCGGGCGGCCCTGGCTGTCAATGTACTGAGTCAGACGGATGTAAGCGATGCAGGCTGCATCCTCTCCGATCAGATGCACGTGAGGATTTAAGATGGTGGTGTGCACTGGCTTGCTATTCTTACTCAATACTACAGTGACAGAGAGAGAGAGAGGGGGGGGGGGGGGGGGGGG
>JAOUWY010000062.1:25608748-25619894 GCA_025728095.1 Prietella phreatophila | reverse complement strand
GGCAGCTATTCTTCCAATCATAAAGACCAAGAAAGCCAAGAGAGGCAGTGTAATGATTCACTCAGCATTTCGGCATGAAGTGTGCACTTAAAGAGTG
The DNA here is from genome assembly GCA_025728095.1 of Prietella phreatophila. NCBI lineage: Eukaryota > Metazoa > Chordata > Actinopteri > Siluriformes > Ictaluridae > Prietella > Prietella phreatophila. The sequence goes on along the minus strand of JAOUWY010000062.1, from coordinate 25,619,797 downwards.
CCACGATGTCTACCCAAGTTTCATGTCACTCGCTAGAATATCACATATCCATGATGCAGTCCACAAAAGACAGAAATTTGATGAGACATGCAACAAGAAGTCTCAAATGAGAACGCTAGGGGGCCACATTAAAAGTAATAAAGAAAGAGATTTATAATCAGAGCTTTATGTCGAACACTACAGTCTAATAATCATATATTATAATTCATATTCCTAATAGATAAGTTCATGAAAACATGTTTGTATCTGCAACTCTAACATCTTGTGCTGTGCTTCTGTGTAATTTGGCCCTGCTCTTTAACCAGCCAAGATACACATTTTTGTCTCTTTTGCTAAGAAAAATGGGATGAATGATTTGGAGCCAACCAACCATTGCAGTTTTGTGCGTTTGGGCTATACAACTTAACCCATATTAACTAAAAATGCATTATTTGCTTGTGCTTGGGCAAACACACATTTAGTATGATTAGACCTCAGCACAAACAGAAATCTGGCCGTGTGCAGGAGGTGAATCTCCACAGCTGACCATGGCCAAGCACAGAGGCAGGGCATTAACACTTGCATGGAATGGATTTGACTCAAACACACGGTATAATCTTTCAATTCTGAATAGTAAATTAATTGTTTGAGTATTATTATATTATTGTTTCCGAGTTTTATTAGAGCAATTACAAACATTGCATGCCTAGCACGTGGAAGAACATGACCCACGAGTGGGTGAGTGCTTTATCAAAGCATGAACGCTGTGGATTAGCTGCAAGTCTGAACGCTATCAAAAAATAAGTTCCTATTTTTCAAGAAACATTGTAAGGAAAAAGGCATTTTCGTCACATACCATGCTTACTGTCTTACATCGAACACAGAGTTGTACATTATTTTTATCCAGTGGTCGAGATTTTCAGTGCGGTGAAACAAAGAACTAAGAAACTTCTTGCCACATCTCATAGAGCGGTTTGTCCCTCTTATTTTCTGTCAACAGGGGAAACTATTCTTCCTCCATGGTCACCCTAAAATACGGTATTCCTCAGGATTCTATTCTGTTTTCTTTACATATACATCTTTAAGGGTCTATCTGCCACCATCATGGCATTTCTTATCACATGTATGCAGACGACACACAGTTACATCTCCCTCTGAAAAGTGGGAAGTCCCTTATGAACTATTTAGATGTGGAAAAATTGACAATTTTCTTCAACTAAATAAAAGAAAGTCAGATTATTATATGTGGTCCACCAAAACACACACAGAAGATAACCAGTACTCCTGGATATTACTCCCGTGTTAACATCTCTTCACTGGCTGCCGGTTCAATTCAGGATTGAGTTAAAGATTTTGTTAGTTGTTTTTGAAGCAGTACACAACTTGGCTCCACATTATATCACAGATCTCCTAAGTCTTCATAGTTCTTCAAGGCCTTTGAAGTCTACAAATCAAATGTTGTTGGCTGTACCTTGGACTAAACAAAAATCAAAAGGGTGATCGGGCATTCACTGTACTTACTCCTAAATTATGGAATGATCTCCCATGTTATATTCACTTGGCCCCATCAGTGGAGATTTTTAAGTCTCAGCTGAAAACACAGTCTTATAATTTGCTATTTGAATTGGGGGAGCCCTGAGTACTTGAGATGTGCGTTCTGATATTGATTGCGCTTTGTATATGTAGTTTCTGTTGGAGTTTGTACAGCTGTTGATGTGTGTGTGTGTGGGGGTGTGTGTGTCATTTTACTGATTTTCTGGTTGTGAAACACTTTGGTCAACTCTTATTTTTAAATGTGCTATATAAATAAACTGATTCGAGTCTCAGTGCTTGCGTTTTAAAAAAAGGTAAGGAGTGTAACAAACAGGGTCACATTTCAGTTTGATGAAACTTTACTTACAACTGCAAGATGTAAAATCCAAAGTGGAACCGCACACAAACTCTCGTTCTGGTAAAAAAGACTGACTTGGCTGCATGCAGATACTAAGTTAGCTAATTTTACTAACTTAGCCAGTCAAATATGCAGTATGCTGTGAAATTAATTTGAGTTTAAAAGTGGAAAATAATGGTGCATGTCAAGTGTAGCAAGTGTCAATCAGTGTCCTTTATTACGCATAATACATTGTGTGTCCATGCATACTGCAGATCATTTCTATTCAAATTTTATGCGCCATACATATAACATTTTATGCTTTTGGACAGCAGTTGAAATAATCAAATGGTAATCTTGCATGAAATGCCCATCCCTAATGTCCATATCGCTATTGGATGCATCAGTGACACCCAAATTGATCTCCTGCCATTTTCCAGCCTTCAGCTCTCCTCCATCATATATCATACATCATTCTTTTAGAAATGCTGCGTCACAGGGCAGTGTCTCACACCTGGAAGAAAGTGCTATCTTCCCTCTTCCACATACACGAGCTCACGGATGCCCGTGATTGGTCAGTGTCATCCGTCCCATCCAGGCAGCATGGCCAATTTGCTCTCTTGACTCTTGGTCACTGATGCATGTGGCATTGTTAGGATTGTACATCAGTGACACCCTTGAAGTGTCAAACATCATGACATGTCATGAAGATGCTTTGTGGCAAATGTTAGTATTATTTTGAGATGAGATGACGTACAGGTGGTTACATTTTTTATTTTATTATATTAAATTGTTGATTGGTTATGTGAGGAAAAATATCATGTTTTAAACATGTGTAAACGACAGTATAAACAGAAAAAGCAACTAAATAGAAAGAAGCAATTAATAAGTAATAAGCCGAACATGCAAAAAAAGAAAAAACTTCAGAATCTAAGCTGTAGAACACATTTCCTGGAAATTGCTATGTATTTCACATTAAATGCCCATATAGATGTATTCTGTAACACAATCCATTCTGTAAGTAGTTTTAAAACACATGTAAGTGCTGCTTGTATACCATTAAGTATTGCTAAGTGTGTGTTGAATGTGGATGAGAGTAGGAGAATGAGAGTAAAAGGATCTTTTTCTTCCCCTCTCAATTGCCCCTTTGTTAAAGAGTGTATTTGCAGTGAGAGCAGACAGTCCTTCTGAAATGAGAGAGAGAGGAGTTAGAGTTTAATGTGGGATGAAGTGAGAAGGAGAGTGAGAGAGAAGACAAAAGACCAAAAGAGTTAAGACATGTCAGACACATCAGGTGCGACTGGAAGGCGTCACAGGAGGACAGACAAGCTGATGTATTAGACAACGCTCTCCACCAAGATTATCACCATCTGAAGGATTATTTTGTGGAAGAATGGTCTTCATCCCTCCAGTTCGGTTCCTTGTTGAATCTGTGCCATTGAATGACTTTATATTGTTTTTTCACCCTTTAATTTATGAATTATCTGAATATAGCTACAGTACAGCAAAATAGAAGTTAATCCTACTTCTATTTACAGTGCTTCTGTGGAGTTATTTACTGCCTTATTTTGTTCATGCACCTAATACAGGTGTGTTCAGCACGTCTAGTTGGGTAGCAATTAACGTAAAGTAAAATGTTAAACAACAACAAGCAATAAGATAAAGCTTGCATTTTCTATATCCGTGCCATTACTGTTTATATTTACAGGAGCCAACAAGCTAGATAATATCCAATATCAACTGAGATCATAGGTTAATAAAGGTTAATGCATTATATATTTTCATTATCTAGATACTACAATCACAATAGTTGCAATCTTCAGTGAAGTTTAGATGAAAACCTACTCAATGGCTAAAACAACATATGGTCATAAAGGTGTGGACCACAGTTGGAAATAAATGGTCCAGGATACTCGTCTGTGCTTTAACCCTGGAGGCATTTGATGGGTTTCTTCAGGCAAATCAGTTTAAATAACGAGTGCAGTCGTCTACACTCACTACCCCAAAACATTCAGGATGATGTGGATAACTGAAAACGCGCCAGTGGTACGAACAGGTGTAATGACGAGCTTGTTCTTCCACCATATATAGATGTAGTCAGGAGTATAAAGGCAAATATAGATGCAGTCAGAAGTAACCTGGTGAGCTTCATTCACATTCTCTTTCACTTAATGCAAATTTGCCTATGTCTCATTTGCCTAACACTGTCTCTTTCCTTCATGCTCGAGCAGGGGTATTAAAAAAAAAAAAAAAACTGTAAAAGGTAAAGCCATACTCGTAAAAGTCCCAATAAGCAGCTAACCTGACTGTAAGGTGACATCAGTTACCTTTTAATGTTTAACCATTTGCAGAAAGTGGATTAAAATAAGATAAAATGAAGTGGTTAAGCTTTTCTTCACACTTGAGCAATATGAAGGACTTGGAAATAAAGGTGTGTGCTTGACGCCCCCCCCCCATTTACTTATTTCCCAAAATATAAACAAATTAGTGACAAAGCGTCATGAAACACTAAACTACATTTTCTGAGATTTTCACAGAGGTGTTTGTGTCGCATGTCATAAAAGACAATCTTTGCATCTGTTAATTTTAACTGTAAGCTGGTTAATTTCAAGCTTTTTTCAGCTATTTTCGTCTTCCTGGTTAAAAATCTCGTTGTGTCACACGTCACAGGCAGTGACCTGGCAGTGTACTAGAGTACACTGATGACTTGTTGGTGTCTTGTAATAATTCATGAGCCTGTGTGTTCTTATCCTATGAGAAGATGCTCTCATTTAATTGACAGTACGTGGTGCTTTCAGACAGATGTAGCAGAGAAAAATGTTCAAATGGGTAGCAGGTGTTTGTTTCAGTGGTGTAAGAGTTCGAGTGTGTTTATTCGGGAGAACAATGAGAATTGGAAGAAGGTGGACATCGGATTTGCTCATGAAAGCAGTTTGCGTCTACAGAATGATGTGGTACTCAGTCCAAGGACTTGTCCATCCCTTCAAATGAGAAATGTGTCTAATTTTAACTATGACAGTTTTACTTACCGTTTGAGCTAATTAAACCGCTTGCAGCTCCACGGGTCTTCATGTGTAAAGCTATACAACGAGAGTCCACGTCAAAGGGAAGAGCCTTCGCCCTTTTATTTGTGAAAAGCTCGAGCCTATTAGCTAATTACCATTCCAACGCTTCTCTCATCCATGCTGATACTGGCTCGAGGAAAACAAGATACAATAAACTGCACATACAATATAATATATTAATACGTATAACATTAAAGCTCCCTGGACCAGCGCATGCAAAATTATAGAAAGTGTCCCTGTGTTGAAGGGAAGAGCCTTTGCCTTTTTATTCGTGAAAAGCTCGAGCCTATTTGCTAACTACCATTCCAACATTTCTCTCATCTGCGCTGCGTCCGGTTTTATTTGATGTTTTTCTCCAGTCCCACCAGGGGTTAATGATTCAAATAGACAGGGCATAGGAACTGCACCGCTATCTATTGCGTCTCCATTTAGCCTTGGGAATTCAGGAGAAGTCCTCTGCCTCATCTGCAAACTGTCACCATCCATCTTTTTTCTTTTTGAGTGTTGTGAAGGCTCGCCCCCCTCTTCCTCTCCTGCCATTTCCCTGATACGCCCCCTCCCTTCCTTGCACAGCCATCCACACCCATTCAAGCTGCATTTTTCAAAAACATTGAGAGGTAGACTTGAGCTGAAAGAGGGAGGTTTCATGACCCTTTAAATAATCATTGTGAATAAAATTAATGAATAAAAGCAGTTCATGCGCTGCACAGATCCATGTGAGCAATGTGTACATTTCCACGTTCATGTATGTGGCCTTTCGTTGTCTCGCAAGCGTCATGTATTAATATTTGTGCGTTTACTGATTTTCAACACCATGTCAGCAACAAGGCTATTTCATGGTGATCACAGGGTAAGCAGTACAAGATGTAAAATTTACAAAACTTTATAAGATGTCTAAGCTTAACACAAGACACAAATTCTAAAACACATTCAGGTGATCCTTCCTGAATATTTCCATCAAGCAGGTCTCTGAATAAAATCCTCTTCGCACTTATAACACCTTGTAATAATAGTTCTGAGGTTATTTCAGTCTCATTCGTGTCCTGTAGCTCTCTAGTTCTGATTATTTCTTTGCTGTTGTTTAGGTATTGGTGGAAATTGTCTTTCATGGAAAAACCAGCCAAAGTACCTGCATGGATCAGATTATCAGTGTGGACTCTCCTTGATCTCACCAAAACCTGACCCGAGCTGAACTTTCTCACATCACTGGCCGCTCCTGATATCCCCAAGATAACAGAAAGGGATAACTTTGCATGTGCCATGTCTGTTGATTCTGAGATTCTAAAAGGATAAATCTCAGCCAGTTTACACATCCAGCATCTAAATCATCATCTGAATGCCACAGCAACCACATTCATCAAATGCCAGGACCTCTTCCTGCAGAGATATAGGTTACAACTTATAGCAAGGTGGTGCCTCATATATTTATGTAAAGTCACATGACTTTTTTTTGTCCCAGTGCACACCCCTGCTTAGAACAGAAGAATAAAAACACACTTCTCTGTCCATTTGTCCTTTTTTTATTATTATTATTTTTTGTAAAAGGTGCATTAGGTAAGACAAGGCTTTTTATTTATTTTATTTTTTTAAACAGCTAGGTGGGTTCAGTATTTGAATGATGCCTGAAATGACGGACCGAAGGTGGATCTAAAAACAAACAAGCATTCTGGACCAGAATCCAGTTTTCCAAACTCACCGACTGCATTGTTTTTTTCACGTTCTACATCATGTCACCATGTTATATACATCTTCCAGGTTGTGTGTACCTTATGTGTAAAACTTTCCCTTGCTAATCGATCAAGTTCTCGCTAGTCTCTGATCTGATGAGCTGCCTTCAGCTAAATAATTTACATAAATACATGAGAAACTACAACTGAAGCTACAGAAGCCATGCTTGTTCATTTTTAGAAAGCTGGTATGATGGAACTTCAGGCAGTTTTTTCCATACACTGATCATTTCTGCTACAGAATTTTTTCAAAGTCTAGGAGGTTATGTCTGGCGATGTACGATGCTTCGTCTGCATCTAGACAGTGGCCCGCTAGTTAACAACCCCTGATCTAGAGCTCCACTCACTCTGTGCTTTTGATTGCTCTCCTCACTTCAACTCGATTCACACTGCCCAATCTGTACGTGTATGAGTGTAGCAGATACTCACCTATGTTGGGGTGTTTCAGCAGACGGCAGATCCGAGCTTCGCGCTCCAATTTCTGATGATCTGTGGAAACAATGACAGACAATATTTACAATCCTCAGACTATCAAAAAGGACATCCAACATTGATCTTCAAAATCCCGGAATTAACAAGAACACAACAAACTGCCAAACGAGAACTGCAGCAAAGTTTCTGTGCTCTAGGAACACATGACGAATCAACCTGTGGCATGTATACTAGCCTTGTATATACTAACTTTTCACTGCTCATGATTTTCAAAACAGGATTTTTCTAAATCCTCAAACTGTTGTAAACTCAACTGGCTCATAGGTGCTTCTGTGGAAAATCTCACCTGGATACTGTAGATTTGTCCCCAAGAACAGCTTCTGAATTCATAAACACTGTCCTGTGTTCATCCCAGGACTTACTCACAAACTGCGTATACTGTACAGCCTTTCAACACACTTAATCGTATAGTATACAGATGTACAATAGTCTGATATATAATTCCACTATCCGGTGTCTCCAAGAAAAACATCGGTTCTCGTTCGAGTCTGGTTCCTTCTCAAGGTTTCCTCTTCATGATACTTCAAGGAGTGTTCCTTGCCACCGTCACATCTGGCTTGATCATTATTGATCGAGATCCACGTCTAGAGATCTTCCGCACCAACACAGTCTATTGTTAAAACACACTATACAAATAAAATTGAATCGCAAGCTCTGTGTACACAAGATTACAAAGTCAGTCTATGGCCGTGTGTGTACGTGGTTAGAAAATGAAAAATGAAATGCGGCCTGTAGCTGCATAGATAAGTGTGAAGCATTAACCCAGTGGAGCAGACAGAACAGAAGCCTGATGCTTGCCTAATGAAAACGTTGGAGCTTTCAGGTCGGCTGGGGAATTCAACAGGAACTACATGGTGCCTTGAAACGCATAAACATCTAAGAACACACCAAGCGAGCCAATACATCAAAATATGTTCTATGTGCCAAGTACCCCAGATAAATCGAGAGGCTTAGACACACCCACACACAACTGACTATTACAGCACAGCAATAAATCAGGCTAACAGGCCCCACACAGTGCAGCCATGCAGCATAAAACACAGGAGATATGCATGCCTGTAAACTTTTAGACAACTACAATAGGAGGGCACCAGTGAAAGCAGCAGGAACGTTAACGAATATACATAACATATGCACACACTTATACACACTCCCTCTTCCCGGGGAAGAGCCAGAGTGCTGGTTAGGCAGTCATCTCCAGCGGCAGGTCTGGAATTCTAATCATGTGTTCAGTGCAGCAGGTCCTGCTGGGTCGGCTCTCTCTCGCACTCCCTCTCGTCCAAGTAGGGACTTCAAGCCGCATGGATGGAAATAAATCAGCATTAACACCACAGTCCTGAAACTCCAATATCACATCAGAATGGCTCATCAGTTATTGGGACTTCAAAAATGATATATAAAAACAAAATCTGCTTCATGTATTGAATGAGATGAGGAATTAGTACTCTATAGTACTAGAATAGCTTTGGAACTGAGGAAAATTAGCCAGTGTCCTACAGAAAGAAAAATCAATGCTGCACATTTTGAAAAATTACAGTGCCACCTAATCTAAATGAAAGTCTAAAACCTAAAACTAACTCACCCAAGCATCACGTTGTAGTTAACATTAAACTCAAACATGAGCAAAAGAGTAAAGCTTTTTCTATTCAGCTCAGATACAGAGAGAGAGAGAGAGAGAGAGAGAGAGTGTGAACATATTCGGTGTGTACAAGGGGGAAGTCAGTACTGCACTGTATGAACTGCATAAACAAATCTGAGATTGAAATTACAGAGTAATAGGAGTCCAAAAGTGAAAGAAGACACCGACTGCAACATCAACAGGAAAAAACAAGACAAATAATCATCCAATTTCTAAAACAAATTATGTAACAAAGCAGCTGGAAGCAAACAATTCACATTATCTTGAAGAACACAGTAAATAAGGTTTACATTTATTTTAAATGTCGCGCACAACGTCGATTCGACATGACTTTAATGAGCAAAAAGATGTTGGATCGATGCAGAGATGTACATTGTTTCGATGAGGGAAGCCGGAGCAACAGGGACGAGGCATTTGACCCGGCTATTTTCAAACTACTGGGGCAGTGGCCCAGCACTTCAGGTAATAGCAGACCTGTCTGACTCGGTTGAAAAACCAATCCAAACTTCCAGTTCAGCCGGGGTCTGGTACATTTCATTACTGAAATGCTAACGTTTCAATATTCTGAATGAAATATGCACATATTGTGTATTCTGAAACGATTATTGGAGCATTCCTCAAATGACATTCTTCGAATAAAGTAAGTAAGGCTTGCTGGGAAATATGTTTAGCAAAACAGACAGTTACTTCAGTGACAGCTTATTGCAGAACGTGAACACGTCTTCCGAGCTTTAAAATATATTGTAGAATTAGTGCCATCTTCGCGGACAAATTTTTTATTCGCTGCCTGAGTAGGAAAGTGCAAAATGAAGAATGTGGGGTCGAAACAAACTACTCTGACCTTCATCAAAAGGTGTGTCGTGCCCCGTTGTATTATAATCAGACCCTGGCTCCATATAGAGCTAAAAGCAAAATAATTAGTCAGCATGTTTTTACAGACAACCCTCAGACAAAAATCTTGTCCCACCACTTTTGGAGTAGTGGCGCCACACCTGCTTTCGATGCCGCGAGAGACCTCGATTATACAAAGATTATACGTCAGTGTTCTTTGGGAAGGCTGCTAGCATATATACCTGACGTAGACGAGGCAACCAGAGAGGAGCTAGCATGGCAGTCGAAAACTTTGCATTTCTCTGTCTGCACATAATGCACTTTTGAAAGATGCTTTCACAGATTGCTGTGTTTCTGCCTCTCCAAGCAAAAATCCTGTTGCATTTGTGGCAACAAGCGTTGTCTGCATCAACTCTAGTGAAGTGTCACCACACTTCTGAACGTTTGGCTCACAAGGCCATCGTCACTCTGTGTATTAAGCGGGAGCTTTCGTGTTGTGTGTGCGTGCTCGCTGTTGCGTGTGACAGACGGCCTCCGCGCATGACAAACCTCACTTCTGGATCGCGAATAACAAAAATGCAGACAAATGTCTTAATATTACCGCAAATTAGAAATGGTTGGCGAGTTAAACGTGCAAGATAATGCTTATTTATCGGCAATAAATAAGAAATAGATTTTCTTAATTTCTCCAGTACCGAAAGCAGAACCGATAGCGATGGAGCTTATTGATACTACAGCTTTTTCATAATTTAGCACTGGGGGCCAGCTTAATACCGTGTTTCGGTACAATCCCAATGCAGCCGCGTTGAATGTTTGTTGCTAGGTTAATCCACCGGACCAAATAGAAACGCCACTCACCCGGCGAAGACCAAACGATAATCATCGTGGAGGAAAATTTATATGCTTTCATTTGTTTTCTCTGAGTAGGAGGATGCCTGAGAACAAAAAGGTACTTACTTATATCTACCGCCTCGATGGCAGAAGGTATTTCAATTCAGTAGAATTATCACTCCTCTTCATAACATAAGCATCACATCCAACATGTGTTGTGATTTTCTGTTTATACCTTTCTCTTGTAAAAGTGTCTAAACAAGTACAGTACGGACTTTCCTCCATCTCATCCATTCTGTTTTTCACTTCCTGCCCTCGTCTGAATTTCATGCATCATCAGAATCGCGTGACTACAAACAAGCTATAGGATAAAACGGACATCATAAGGTATTTTTAAAAAAATTATATATTAAAAAAAAAAGAAAAATAGGCATAACGCTACGACACATATCGTAACATTCTTGTATCTTTTATATTGTACCACAATAGATCATTACACCCCTATCAAGAACCCACTAACTGTGCTGGCCTATATCACAGAGTATGACCAGCCAGGATTACATTCAGTGTTATACAGTAACAGTACACACACACACAGCAGTATATGTATATCCC
>JAOUWY010000062.1:25577484-25598064 GCA_025728095.1 Prietella phreatophila | reverse complement strand
ATATATGTGTTTATATATATATAAATAAAAATTTATGTGTAATATATATATATACACACACACACACACACACATATATATATATATATATATATATACATATACACGCACACACACACACACACACACACTACTTTTAGTCAATTTTGCTCTGATTAAAATGACATCTGTTATTAGGCAATGGCATTCTGATCTCCTGAATTAGTAACATTACAATGAGTACACTATTGTAATACAATACTGTGAATTCTTTATGCTTTAGTTATGCAAGTGGGGACTGGATTATTTGAAACACTAGAATTACACTTTCTAGATTTCAAAGTAAAGTGCCTAGAAAAGCACAATAGAAATCTCAGGAATTATTAGATGTAATATCTTGCGTGTTGTTTTTCAACAGTATGTTTTAATTCAAATCTGCGCTAGTGGTTGTTACACAACTTAAATTCACAGATTTTTCATATGAAATGTGCATTTTTTTTTTACATCTTAAATTCAACGAATATTTGAAGTTGGAATGTTAAGTTGACAGTCCTAGATGAGAGCAGATGAGAGGACAGAAGCCATGCGAATGGGTAAGTGTGTCAGGAAGCTCCCATTCGCGCAGAGAGCTGCGTGCAGTTCAGTGTTTTGCCGCCTGACTTTGATGAGACTTGTGTTTCATGTTGTTATGTTCCAGGTTATTCATCTAGTTCCGTTTTCTAATTGTGTATCTTGCTTGGTTGTGTACAGAACAGTTTCCAGTTACCATGTCATACTGTAATAACTGGCAGACGGCACCATGATGCGTATTAAGCCACTAAGCCCGTCTTGTGAGGTTATAAAGTGAAATGATCTATAAAAGGAGGACATGAGAACGTTCATTCATTCATTCCTTTTCCTGATATGGGTCGCAGTAGCACCAGGCTGAGAAGGTCTTTTCTATCCACAGGCACAGATTCCAGACGTTCCCAAGCTAACTGTGATTCAGAATCTCGCCAGGGGGATGTGGCTCTGTCCTGGACTCTCTGTTCAGCGGAGCATGTCTGATACAGCTCTTGGGCGTCCTTGTAAGATTCCCAAACCACCTCAACTGGCTCGCCTTGATTCGGAGGAGCAGCGGCTTAAACGGAAAATGTGACGTCTGAGCCAAGTTAACAAAATGTGGCCCTGACACTAATCTATACCAGCCAGGGTTCTCCTTACCAAAGAAAGGGTTAGGCGCAGCACCTGGGTGTTTTGTGGAGCATATTAAACTGAATGAACGTACAAAGGCATTTATTTTCATTAAAACTCAAGTTATTTGGTGAAATAAATAGACTTTTGACTTCAAGTACAATAAGCGTTGCCAGCGCTCTTTCACAAATATGGTAAGGATAATAGTCGAAAACATGAAAAATGTAAATAACATTAAATTTCCTTCGATTAATTTCAACCCCCCAGCCTGACAGTACCTAAGCAGGGAAAACCATACCAGCCTTTAAAAATGAAAAAATCTACATTTGTAGATGCACTTTAAAGTTCCATTTGGAGGAACACAAATCATTATGAGCCACATGTATGAGCATTAGCTAGCTTTTTAAACCACTAACACACCTAATTCTTACACACTCTCGGCATTTTCATGCACGTTTGTGCCTGTCTGAGAACAGGTGCATGATGCTGCACACTGTTCAAGACAGTTACGTGTTTGCTGCAAGAGAACAAGAGCCATTTTTGGCAGATTTGTACATGGCCCTATGTTAAAATGGCTAAAACAAACAGTCAGTGCTTCCTAATCATGACATAATGAGAGTGGGACTATGACAGACTGTCAGCAAGCTGCTCTCTCTGTTCTTAAATCATCGTGATCAGATGCATGGAGTTTTGGATAATCTGTAAACACAGTTAGAAAGGCGAAATGGCTGAGCGCATGAAGCCCTTACCAATATACATGCGGGCAAGGTACAGAGGAAACACTCACACCCGACAGGGGTTACACTAAATAGCGGGATTATTAAAAAGGCTGTAATTAACAGAAACGATAGACAGTCAGTTTTATCACAGCTCTGTTAAAGCCGCTCTCTCTCGGTGTGTAAAAAGCACCAATGGGAGCAGGTGTGCTGCTGTTGCTGGGCAGTGCGATGTCAGGATGATGCAGGACTGAAGCTACAGTGAGGCTGCAGAATTGAGTTGTGTTACAGCAGCAAAGCAGGGAGTCTCATCTGCAGCACAGAAATAAAAACAAGACGGAGACAATACAAGGCCTGGTATAAAGGGCTCTTTTAACATTTAATCGTGCAACATCACCTCTGTCAGCATTCTTCTCAGTTTAAACAACCTCAGTTCACAATATACTGCTATACGACCTTACTAGCCAGTACAAGTACATCGTATCACACAAGCTGCTAGGGATGCACCGAAATGAAAATTCTTGGCCGAAGCTGAATATAATGAAAAACTTTGCCGAATACCGAACACGCTTTTCCATTTGTTTTGTCATTTATTTCACCATTGCATAAATTAAATAGTCAAAATGTGCTTTTTTTCTATTTTGTCTTGCTTTTCAAAGAAAAAAAAATCAATTACAAAAACTACAATTTCAAAATATTTATCCAACACTGAAGATTATTTTTCATTCCAGCAGGCATAGGCTAACAACAAGGCACAATATAATTGAAATAAATCCTACAACTAAAAAGTGCATTGACAAGAGTGCAAAAAATTGGATGGACCCACAACAAATGAATACATGTCCTACACGTATGCCTACTTCTTTAATGGGCATTCTTACATCTTTCTCCGACACTTTAAAATGCTCCCACACTGCCGACCTGTTTACTGCAATTAAAGCTTCGCGCGTCTCACTCTGGTTGCTAGGCTATTTGGTCGGGTCATCAAACACGTCATTGTTCGGCCAAATTTATCCGGCCTTTTCACTTATTCGGCCGAACCCCAAAAGTACTTTCTTTGGTTGCCGAACATTCGATGCATCCCTTCAAACTGCTATTCACAAAGAGAAATTAATGTTTAATACACTGAAATAATGGATTCATTCACAAAGATATGTCAGAGTTCATGATGCGCCCCTACCCAACATTATATGCATGGTCAACGAGTTAAAAAATAAAACTAAAATTTTAAGTAAAATTTCTTATTTCCTAATTTCCTGAATCCAGCTGTTAAGATGATTAGCATGTGGCATTTTAAACAGTAGCAAATAATGGATGCTCCAACAGGTTGTATGAAATTCGTTATAGAGGAATACAAATTAAAGGTATTAAATTCCAAATGTAATATATAATACATATACTAAAATATACTGCGAATACATGCAACAACAGTCTACAAATTAAATTACAAGTTATGGAAAATTGTAGATTTCTGTAAATATTTTATTTTTTTATATTAATTTTATATATATGTATATGTGTGTGTGTGTGTTCATTAAAATACTAATTTAATTGTTAGTATTTAACAATTTAATTGTTTCAACAAATTTCACTAAAGGAAATGTCCCTCAATGTGGCATGAGTGTGTGTTTTGTTATTCGTTTGCATATTTCAGTAATATATTTTTTTATTTTAATTATTAGTTATCCTGAAAAATATATATAAATAAATGAAATTCAACTGGTTTTGTAGTGGTCCCTTTCTCCAATTCAAGAAAGTAGGCTTTATGTTTTTATATGAACCCTGCCTCAAGTGGCCAGTAGTAAAAAACAACAGTAGTAAACAGAAGTAATGGCCAGTAACATTTGCAAAAGCTGACTGTACATTTACTTTCCGTGTACAACAGATAAAACCTCAATAACAGAACATGCTAGAGACCAGCTTTGAAAGTTAAATGTACTGGCATCATGACTAAAGGAAAACACTGAAGTTCTCCCTCTCTCCTTCTGTCGAGCCACACATGATATTATGGAGATGTCGGTGATCCTGACCCTTTTTGCTTTCCGGACCGACCTGATCCATCCTGATGCCTTACCTCTGATTGGAGCTCTCATCAACTGGAGGCTACATTCTGCTACTGAGGACGACCCCAAGCAGTGCAGCATGGAGATTGCTGAGGATGGCACCACCTGAAGTACCATGGGAATGGTTTTGGATTTCTCAATTCCACAGAGACATTCTTGCTGTAGTGCTGGAACTACAGTTCAAGCTATGGCCTGAGGACTGCAATTACCACATACAATTGTGCACTCAAGTCTCCTTTAATGAACAGTGGATCAGTTCAACAAAAATTTCACAGAAAAACCATAATGAACTTCCCTTTACTTTCACACTATATGTTATTACCCAGATGATGATGGGTTCCCTTCTGAGTCTGGTTCCTCTCAAGGTTTCTTCCTCAAATCATCTATGGAAGTTTTTTCCTTCGCAACCGTCTCCACCAGCTTGTTCATTATGGATAAATTCACACACTTAAAATCTGTATCATGTGTTTATATGTTTCTGTAATGCTGCTTTAGAGACAAAGTCCATTGTTAAAAGCACTATACAAATAAAACTGAAGTGATTTGCGGATTATATTTAATTATTTATACACGTTTTAAGTTACCGACTGCCTTTACTCCATCTTTGACTAATTTGTACTGCGCATGTCCTTCACTGAATAAATAAATGCAATTTATCATTTTGTAACTTAGACTTCACTACTTTGTTTATTAGACTTTCAAAATGTAAAAACAGCTACACTGTGTAACATGTATGTTAACTATCAAAAGAAGCTTAGAAAGTGAGTGGTGCCAACAATACGGCTTCGATTATTTCTCATAAGAAGATAGAAACAGAATACAGATGTTGTGCGCTACATTCGTAACTATACGTTTTGGAGAAAGAGACAGTCGTGTGAGCGGTGTATGCGACTAACCTAACCAGTCCAACAACTTGTGACATGCTCATCCAAACACAAAAAAAATATATATGGAATTTTAATACAGCTATATGTAACTTATGCAACATAGACTAAATGTGAAATGGCAAATATTTGATGAAAATAAAGATACAGATATTGTACTGTCAGCACAAGAAAGCTATAGAATTCCAGTATATGATATCTTATGAATATGAACCATCATATAAATCCTTAATCTGAGATAGAGCTGCTACACCTCCTGCTACAAGTTGACTTTAGAAACTGGTAACTTAGTAGGAATGTGGCGATCTGGTAAGATCAAGTATTGGTACATCTATTACACAGACATTGGTCTGAGATACTAAACCAGTATCAGGCACACGGGTGGATAAATCAGTAGACCAGACACCCAGGACAAACAGATTTCATGTTTGGGTTATATATTTTTATTTTAGTCATAACTGCCTAGTGGACAAACTGTTTCAAGAAGAAAAAGAAAAAGATGAAACCCTACTTCATACTGAGTTTTATAAAACAATGTATGTTTAAACACATGTGGCACATCTAGCATGGTGGTAATTACAGGGTAAGTCTCCACACACAGGGGAAATTTACAGTGGAACTGAACATCCACTGTCACAACTGATGTAGAGCTGGCCATACATAGGTCCGTATTAGGGATGAAACGGTTACTGGTTTCACCATAAACCACTGTAAACGTCCCCGGCAGTTAATATTTCCGTGAATTTAATTATTAAAACCGTGCGCGATTAATGTGATTTGTAAAACTCACTGTAAATGCATTCTGACAATACTGATAATACTTTGACAACAGTGATAATGCTGATAACCATGATAGCTCTGGTCATGATAATCGTGATATGAAATTTTCATACCATTACATCTCAAGTCCTTATGTAAAGAGAATTTTGGGACATCCTGTACATTAGATATACCACTTTGAAGCCACGTCAAGTAGGTACTGGACAGAAAACTTGCCCATATGCCCACACCTAAGGCAGATCATACTTAAAATTTCTCAAAATCCAATTTACTGATGTATCCTTTATACAAGCTGTGAGTACATGTGCTGTTGAATACGAAAATCAGTGGGCTCAGACAGCATCCTTATTTCCCGTCTTGAACACATTATCAGCCCAAAATGGTGACCAAAATGTCGTCCATATAACACCACTCAGATAAGACTGTTAAGAGTGAAAATCATATAAAGACTTCACCTCAGGACAAGACCTCCCACCTACTGAAAACAGGATGCTTTTTGTTAACCAATTCGCATACAGTATACCACGCATATTAGACATCGGGTGCAACAGAGACAATGGACTCAAACATTTAATGTTTGTTTTTACCCTACATCACAGGTGAACAATTTTGGTACAGAATTTTGTGAGTTAACATGGGTGTGTAAGACTATGAGCTTAAGCCTGGCCAGAGCCAGAGGGTTGGTGATAGACAGTGTTACTACGTCTCTCTATGATCAGTCTGGGATTATCCTGTTATGTGCTTTAGATGCCTGAGGATTCACAGCAGTTAAAACAAAACAGGTCCTACAAATCCCCACAGCAACACAGAGAGAAGTGAGGAGAGATATTACTGTCACAGTGATCTCAGGGCCACACACCTGTGCCAAGCCACCACTCGCTCCATGTGTACTTTTTAGGAATGGAAGATAGTGTAAGCTCTGTGTCTTGTTTTTAAATGTTAGCCTGATATAGGCAAGGGTTTGGTTAAAGATTCAACTCATCAAATAGATTAGGTAAGACATGGAACGCTGGGATATTTAAGTTCTGATAAACTGTGTTACCTAACAGTCATTGGTTTAGCTGTGACAGTCCAGTGCTCTGCCACTCTGAGCATCTTCACAGAGAAACCTAGAGACTAACGGAAGAAAAACTCAGACACCACAGTATTTAAAGCTTTATTTACAGCTTATGGACACCATCACTTTCACCTCTTTAAATTCATGCCTCAGAACATTACAGTTCTGTGAGTTGCAAATAAACAATGAACAGGGCCTGGCAAACAGTGACTCAGCCCCTCTGAATAATGTTTACCCTAGGTAGCACATGGCGCTGTCAGAGCAACGTCACAGAACACATAACGGCCCTTTCGTAAACTCCCCTGCACTTCCATGGGAGCGAAACCTGCTGTGCAAACACCAAGTCAGAAAGCAGAAGCATCCGACTTTGAAAAGTTGTTGTCTCGAACTTCTGAACTTAAATTACTCATCACGCTGTCCTCCTTTATCTGAGCAAGGAGTATTGAACAGTTCATTAACATGCTGGAAACAGCGCTTGAGTGAGACATCCTCCTGCAGGGTGAGAAGGTGAGCCGGGTTCAGCTCTCGGCTCTGCGGGCAGTAGTTAAGAAATTTAAACAAGGCTTTAGGACAGAAAATAAATAAAAGGAAGAAAATAAAACTTTGACCGAACACTGTTCAACCTGACCAAGGGATTGCTCGAAGACCGAGCACTTCTGAACAGAGGCTGTGCTCTAAAGCAGAAAGTACGCTTCACTTTTTACACATACGCAAATTTCGTCATCAGCAGAGTATGTGCGTACTGTACGCTCAATGCCCAATTTTTCCATATGCGCTTAGGTGCACGCGCAAGTTGCATACGCACATTTAATTCCTTTGAACTATTTAGTTGTTCCACAAGGTAGCAGCAGTGACCCAGGGCCACTGATTCTCAAGGTAGTTGAAGAATAAACAGAAGAGACGGCAGAAGAGTGCAGCTTAGAAAGTACCCGCATTTGTATAATTCTCGCCTTAAAGAGAATAAGGATTTCTATACGAGTGCTAATCATAGCGAGAGATAGATCTTCTTCATTGTCGTCCTTCACACCAAAAGAAATGCTTTACTGCTCGAAACCATAGAAATAAGGATCGAATCGCCAAATTGGTCGCAATACCCAGACCTACTAGCTCTCACTCATCCCCTACAACTACAAATTGTTCTAGCTAACCAATGCTTCCTCCAATACGTGTAGCTCGCCCACTGCTACTTTTTAGAGGAGAGCACCAACTACCATTGTCCTTATACATGAAAGGGCTTTTCTGTCATATGTCCTCATGTTTGTTTTTCTTCTGAGAAGAATATGCCAAATTCAGAACCAAGTCAGTGTCTCCACCTAGCTAACAATCTTGCTATCCATGGCAAGCAATGATGCAACAAGTCTTGCTTATTATTATTGTTACTACTACTATTATTATTATCAGCATTATGTTTCTATTCTCTCTCCTACTTCTCTTTAAATATTTGCTGCATATTCTTATTTCTAAATAAACTACTAGAGCAATCTGCATTTAAAAAAAACCTGCTGCTATCACCATGGTTACCTCATGAAAGATGCAAGCATTGTTTTTGTTCATCATATGAAAAGCGCTGCTGAGTGAAGCAATTCTGACCTTTCATACAGGAAGCAGAGAGACAGAAGCGGAGATGCAATGAACTTATCACCAACTATGTGAAAAACCTTGATTTGGCGATTCAGTTCTTGTTTTATTTTATTTATTTATTTTTTACATTAAAGCCCCTCCCTCAGAGCTGCAACATACCATGATCAGGGTCAGACATCTATTATTTCTTATTATTCAGGCAGGTCACTAAGGTGGCACGCTGTGCACGCACTGATCTCATCACTGTATTAGAGGTATTCAAAATCCACGCTCTCCTAAATAATGGTTACTGCTCAGCACTGTTCAAGCACATCCACTCTTTGAGATTAACGCAAGAACAGGTGAACCCTTACCACAAAGGCACTTCATTCTGCGTGATTCAACAGTTCTCAAATCACAATCACAACAGCTGCAGAGCGAGGCTAGTGTGGGCAGCGAAATCACGCTTTTAGACGTTAAACTGATGGCTACGACGTTCAGCAAGCCGCCTCGGGTTTGACGAGGCGACCACTGCAAGGCTCCGAAAAGTCATTGTGTATATCCAGACATGCTGGCCACAATTTGCTCAAACAACATGGGCCATCACAACACTTCACACACACAGAGGTACCAAGGGATATTGTTTTTTAATAACAACTATCAGACAGAATGGATGACCTGGTGGTAGCTGTTCAGGAGCAAATTTAATCAGCTACTGAAAATGTCACACCTGTGACTGTAAATCAGTTCAATATTTGTTCTGTATGAACTGGCCAATTTTCTTGAGCCAGGTAATCATACACTGCATTACTCTTGAGTACCTGGCTCAGGTTTGTGGGCAGTTTAAAAAATAATAATAATAATAATAATAAAAAAAACAAATCCAATGTGTTGGAAATTCTGCTAACAGAGTCACGTTAAAGCTCACCAATCCCCATGCAAACAGGGAGTGGCAGGCATGGCTAACATATGTCAGCAAGGGAAAACCATTTGCTGGTTGCTATTTATCAAGTACCTACGCAAAAGACTTCCTATTAATGATTCAGAATTCAGGGTTTTATTTTTGCTGGAGGTAGGTATTAATTTCCTTCATCCCCACCGTTATCCTAAGTTGTGAAAGGCATGAATGCTTTCAGCTGAACAAAAGAGTCAGGGAGTACAGTTATTAAAGGGGGAGGGGTGTTGTGGTACATACCATCAGTATGTCTATACAACGCTGTTCAAACAGCAGATTCACATTTGCAATTAGATTACACTTTTCATACTTTACCCCCCCCACCCCACACACACAGTCTAATATTACCATAATTGCGGGGTATTTCCACTAACTTGCATATGACTAAATAAATAAAGCTATGCCTTGCATACATACCCCAAAGTACATATTTTGCTTTAGGTTTTCCAAGTTAAAGCTCGTGATGCACACTTTGCTTGATAACGGAAATGTCCCCACAACCTCAAAACTGTCACATACTCCCATCACGATGAGGAGGTCCTTACACAGAGCTAAATACACGTCCACAGCCAAACACGCATGTCTTGGGCTCATTAAAAATGCACAGTTTGTTCCATTAAACATTCACCACGGCAGCCTTGGTGCTACATTTATCGGCCCTTCCGCAAATTGGCATCCAGCAAGAAAGCCCTCCAGAGACACGGTAACCAAGCACTAGCTAAACGCAGCACCTGAGCAGAGAGACGAGAGGAATCAGAGGGAGTAAGTGAAAGAACATGTACGTGGGGGGTTGCAGATTGACATGAACAGGAAAACAGTGAGAGGAAAAGGTTATTGCCCTCTTTCCAATTTTCAGTCAAGTCAGGCTGCGCGTGTCATTTTTTCAGCAATGCTGCTCGACGCGCCTTCTGCTCCAGAAACAGAGGGAAGAGAGAGGCCTGAAGTGACAGCCAGAAATGACGTCACATCCACACTACAGTATCTGCGGTTATTGTGGGTGAGGGTTCTTTGCTTAGAATAGAGTCTATAAACGTATTTACATATCTCTGTGTACACAATCCTGTGCTTCATGCAAAAGACATATGTAAAGTGCATGCACTGCAGACACAAAGCCGTGTGCGTTACCTTTTTAAGGGACCATTAGTAACTGGACAAAGTAACAAGTAACTTAAATTGTCGCATTTATACATGGTTGCAAATTCTTTGCAGTCGAAAGCCTGAAGTCTGGAACCCACAGACCACCAGATACTGGGTTTATTTCCCTGATGATGCTCTGCCTTTACTGCAACTGTCTTCAGTTCCTGCTTGTTCTTATGGCATGTTGCCTTCAGTTTTTCCTTCAGTGAGTGAAATGCATGCTCATACGGACTCAGGTTAGATGATTGACTTGGCCATTTCAGAACACTACTTCTTTGCATTTAAATAGTCTTGGGTTGCTTTCGAAGTATGCTTCGGGTCAGCTGTACCGTGATGTGCCATCTGATGAGTTTTGAAGCATTCGGCTGAATCTGAATCTAGTCTTAGATACTTAAGCATTCATCCTGCTGCTTTTGTCACACCAATAAACACAAGAGAAGCTGTTCGTTCCACTGGCAGACATACAGCCCCATGCCATAAGATAAGGTGGTATGCTTTGGATGAGCAGTTCCTACCCTTCTCCAAACTCTTCTCTTCCTATCATGCTAGTACAAGTTTATCTTAATCTCATTTGTCAGTAGGATGTGGTTCTTGTACTGGACAGGCTCACACCCCCCCCCCCCAAAGTTTTTGGCAACTTCTAATCTGGTCATCCTTTTTTTGATGCTTACCAATGGTTTATTTGGTGGTATTTGTATGTTTATGTCGACACAGATAACTTCTTGATCTGGACCACTATGGTGAAGGGGTTTTTCTTCACAAGGGAAAGAATTATTTTGTTACCATGTTTTTCAATTAAATTTTGTTTGTATAGCGCTGTTTACAATGGACATTGTCTCAAAGCAGCTTTACAGAAACATATAAACACAGGATACAGATTTTAAATGTGAGAATTTAACCCATATTTATTCTATCCAATGATGGAATTTTTTCCTCGTCTTATGGGCTTTTTCTGTTTCTCAGCTTACCACTGCAATGTTTCTTTTTAAGCATATACCAAATAATTGATTTGGCCACACACTGTTTTCGTTATCTCTCTGATGGGTTTGTTTTGATGGCTCTCACCAGCAGTGATGGCTGGTGACTTCATACTGACTTCATATTGAGAGTTAACATCCAACAGATTCCAAATGCAAATGCCACACTATTTTATCTGCTTACTTGTATATGAAATAATGAAGGAACACCACACACTGGGTAATTGAGAAGCTATTTAGCCAATTGTCCAATTTCTTTTTGGTATTTTTGGTTAAGTTCAACTCCAATATACTGTTGTAGACAGTTAAACACTTTGTCAATGTTCAAATATTTATGGACTGCATACCTGGAGGCAATCAGGTTTATACATTGCTAAATCATAGTGCAAGTTTTTGTGCATACTCGATTACTGTATATGGCATCATTTTCATTCTGCTGCTGTTAGTCCTGCACGGTTTGAGCACTGTGTGTGTCCGTGTTCTCACATGCATGCTGAAAGACCCAAAGGCCAAAGGACTAGGACTGATCGTTCTGCTTGTGGCGTTTCTAGCTGAATTATAGCAGGCATGTTTTGTGATCTGGACCGCCTGGATGGTCAGGAAAGAAAGGAATTATTTAAAAGATAAATTCCTAGAAAATAAGAAGGCATTTAAACCGTTCTTCTCAAGTATCCTGGAAACTATTTTTCTTCCCTGATTCTTTATCAGATTGCCTGGTCTCCAATTAAAGAGTAACAGTCCTATTCATTTAGTAGGAGCCATTCAAACGCCAGGGTTCCATCGCTCTAAATCTTGCCTCTGGCCCATGGCTTTAATCAAAGCTGAGCTTCGCCTTGCTCATGCTGCAATCAGCTGTCTCAGAGCTTCCATTCGCTCCGTCAGCTGTTAAAAGGGCAGAGCGGTGACTGTCACCAATGCCATATTTATGTGTTCAATATTCAAGAGGGAAAACAGTGAAACCCACATGTTGTCCATTGCTCGCTTTATAGTGCTAGCTTTATTATACTGTAAAACATGCTGGTGTAGAGATGTTAAGTGTGCTGACCTAGATTTAGGCAAGAGTCAGAAGATATAAAAAGGAAAAGGATTTTTAATTTTTTTTTTTTTTTTTAAAGCCAGTGCTCCTTGGATAAATGCATGCAATCTGTGACTGTATACAAGCCAAAATGACAAGTAACCTTATTGTAGAGTTGAAGGAATGCACAGTGTTTACTGTCATGTCAGATAATTGCCTGTTCATGCTTCTTGTCGATTATTAGTTCATGGTTAAATCATGGATAGGAGCACATGCAAAACTTGCTGTAAATCCTACACCGTTAATCCCAAACTAGATGTAAATACCTGTAAATATCAATATCTACTGCGGTAGACTGCTGAAATGACAATGACTTTGTCAATGTCCAGTGACCCCACTGTATTTTGTACAGAAATTTACTAGCCAATTTTTGCAACAGCCTCCTCAGCAGAGGCATTAGACACATGTACAATGAAACCTAATAAGCAGTAAATAAGAGATGGCAAATTGTTGTCCTGTGAGCCCACAACACCACCTTAACACACAGTATTCAATTCCTCACTTATCTGTACATTAATTCCTGACTTCAGTTAGCTGGTTTTGATACGGGATTAAACACACTACAGTGAAATTGAGGGTTTTCTGAACAGGACCAGAGTTTAACTGCTGTGTACCGGCTAATTAACATGAATTAACATGTTACCTTTGACAGCCCTGTAGTTAACATTATGAGAGACTGCTTAGATAACCGGAGAGTAGAATACAAGCAATTCTTTTCCATGCTGAACAAGTGAATAATCGTTCGGTTATTTATTCCCGAAACATGCATTGCTTCTGCTGTCTTCCCATGGGAGAAACATAGAATAGTGAGTGAATTTGACAGAAAAGAATGCTGAGCAGGATATTGATCCAGTCACTCTGAAAGATCCCTGAATTTCAAGTCTACAAGTCGAGGTCAGATCCCAGACAGATTAGTACAACTATGCCACTACATAAGTCATTACGTGAGAACTGGAAAACAGACATGACAACTGAGAAATGTAAAATAAGATTGCGGGAGGAGATAGCGAGTTCAAATCTCAATGATGCCATACAGATCAATGGCCAGAAGTAAAAAGATGGGATGGACGGTATATTCTCTCCGTCAGTGTCAGCAACCGTGAGCATCTGTGAGCTCATGCATGTGGAAGAGGGCAGATAGTGCTTTCCCAAAGTGTGTTGCGCTGCCCTGTGACGCAGCATAAGCAGCATTTTGAAAAGATGTGGTTGGCTGGCTTCATATGTCTCAGAGGAAGCACAGGTTAGCCTACACTCTTCACCCTGTTGGTAGTTGCTGTGTGATGGTGAGAACTGGTTGGTGGGTGGGAATTGGCAGGTGACTAAATTGGGGAGAAAATGGGGGGAGGTGCCAAGAAATAATCATCATCATCATCATCATCATCATGGGCTTAAATTAAAATGGTGGTGCTTTTGATAATTGCAGACAGTTTAAGAAAGAATGGAAACTACACATGGTGCACGTGGCTTAGTGGTTAGCACAATTGCCTCGCACCTCCAGGGTTAGGGATTCAATAACGGCAATGTTCTCCCCATGATTCAGAGGTTTCCTCCCCCAGACAAGACATGCATTGTAGGCTGATTGGCATGGCATCTCTAAAATGTCCATAGTATGTAAACGTGAGTGTGTTCACGATTATGCCCTGTGATGGGTTGGCACCCCGTCCAGGGTGTTCCCTGGGATAGGCTACAGGCTCCCAGCAACCCTGTGTAGTATAAGCGGTACAGAATATGGATGGATGGAACCTAATATTTATATATTTGTTTTACTGTACATTGAGACCATTATCAGCTAACTCTCAGATGGTACATTTCAAATTTGTTAATTCTTGTATATTAATGCTTAGACAATACGAGCACACAGGAAGTCGTCAAATTGTTGACTATTGTTGAACATTCTAAGATTGCAATATAAGGTCATGTGCAAAACAATACATCATCAACTTGATATTCTAAGGGTCAGGTACGTTGAGTGTACACTTTCCAGAAATAGATCCGCAGCTTTTGTTTTTCCTGTAGCAGAGCAGGAGGATCACGTATCCAGTCCTTCATCACTCGGAGTTTAATTAGCCCTGATGATACCGCTGACAATGAAGTCCAACTAGTCTAGTAGCAGGATGAACCAAACAAACAAACAAATCAATCTCGTCATCTAGCTTCAGGTCATTGCTAACATGGTTTCATGCTACTGGATCAAAAGGACAACATAATGAGGTGTACAGATCAGTATCAGTAGTACTCGGGATTGATTAGACCAGTCTCACACTTTGAGTGCTCATTACAAGTTTGTAAACGTTATGCAGACACCACTGCCCACAATGTAGTATGGCGTATATGCATGCCACAGTAGCAGTAATGTCTTCAGTGTGGAATGACTTTGCAGTTAAAGAATAAAACATTAAAAAATTTAAAGTAAATGATTTTCATTGAGAACACTCTGGTTAATCAGTCTTTACATCTTGATCTTTATCAATAAAACAGACAGAATGCTTTTAGAAAATCAATCTTGGTAACCGCCCTAAAAAATAAATAAAGACGCATTAACCAATCAGGAAACTTCTCTTAAAGGAAATAAACCTAGGATTGTGTCAGTCATTGATATGCGGAAACAAAGGGTGGCAGTTAAGCAAACGTTTCCACTTGGCAGTCGCTTGGCCTTGTGGGTTCTGGTGTAATTTGTTATTCTCTCAGTATAACACTATTAAATACACAACAGTTATCTCTAGCTATGTTAAACACAAAAGTCTTTATCTGAGAGGGCTGATGATGAACAAAAAACAGGTTCATTACAACTTTTCTAGGTTAACCATTAAAGCCCTAAAATGGATTTTTGGTAACCTGACTCTCCTGTATTTTTTTTTTTGTTTGTTTGTTTTTCTATCCTATTCTAGCTTAATTTTCAATCTAGCTCATTTAAAGTCACAATTGTAATATTTTTTTTTTTGGCCTGAGAATGGATTAATTATCCAGAATTTGTAGAAAAACAGCAGAAACAATTTGGTGTTTTACTGTGAACTCAAACAAAAGCTCCTGAAGTTTCTTTAGAAAGTTATTCCTGGATGTTTTAGACTTCCACATGAAATTTTGTCTTCATCCAACATTCCCTTAGCAAGTTGTAGGCTTTTAATACAATATTATTCTAAGTGTTTTTGAATGAAAAAAGAAGGTATTTTATTTACTGACAATGTAGATGTGTCCATAAAGGTTCAGGGAGTAAAGTAAATAGACAGATTATTATATAATAATAGAACACTGAAGCAGCAACAGCCGTTCCTGTTTGGCTCAGAGGAATAAACTACATGGGTTTCCTTGACAAATCAATGAACGTGATAGCGTAGCCATGACTTATCCGCATTCATTACAGAGCATCTGAACGTACAACTGAGACACATTTGATACCACTGGAAAGCTGAGAATCTCCACTTTTTAAAGCATACAGATTGGATTAGCACTTCAAAAGTTCTTAATCATTTTAGAACAACAGTTACTTTCAAGGGTTACTTCGAGGGTTAAAATCAGTTGCACACATGGAACATGGTACTGCCTGGCACCCGGGTATGATCGGACCCTGACAAAGTATGCAGAATGGACGCAAACCTTAAAAGGTATCAACACGATTCGTCATTTACCTCAGACAAGTTTCCACATTACAACACATTACAATGACTTTTTCATGATGACAAAGCTGAAAAATAAAACCAACATTTGTTTATAACCCAATGCCAAGAAATAGAAATGAAGACAGGAACAAAACGTACTATGTTCAGGACTCTGTATTTAAAAAACAGCCTCGCCTTGGACTGCACCCTACACCTAAACACTGAGCTTCATTTGTTAACAAAAACTTTTCCCCCACTCTCTCTTTACCCTACTAACTGCTTAAAAAAAACAATACACAGAAGCAAGAAAGACAGGTCAATTTATTATGAGTCTACAAATGTTAACAGTAATTATGACCAACAATTAAAAGACACAGACCTTACATATTATACTTAGGAACTGGAAATAGATGGCTATCCCTCTTACTGACAAACAGCAGAAACAACTATTTGCAAAATGCCTGTGGCTGCAACTGGAGCCCACATTGAGAGCAAGTTACAGTCTAGATGTGAGCTGCTGATGCTACATCGTCAGAAATCCAAACAAAACAAATTGGTGAACACAACACTACAGGGTTTGAAAATTAGACACTCGAAGAAGAGTCGAAAGGACAAGGGACTAGAAGTCGTGAGCCTTACCTCTCGCTGTCAGCTTCTTTGTGTTGATAATTTTAGCAGCATATTCCTGCCCGGTTGATTTCTTCACACATCGCCGGACGATGGAAAAGGCGCCCCTGTTTTTAAATGAAACAAAGTTAGACGCTGCATCAAAAAGTATGAATCTTACACTCTGAAAGGATCTCCGAGTAACAGCCTGGAATATTTAACACATATTTAACATCACCAATCAATACGCTTAACCCGTTG
This sequence comes from Prietella phreatophila, assembly GCA_025728095.1. Taxonomy (NCBI): domain Eukaryota; kingdom Metazoa; phylum Chordata; class Actinopteri; order Siluriformes; family Ictaluridae; genus Prietella; species Prietella phreatophila. The sequence goes on along the minus strand of JAOUWY010000062.1, from coordinate 25,581,245 downwards.
GAAGGTGTCTAGACAGTCTGTTCATCTCAGAAGATAAAATCCACGATGCATACACTACTGGTCAAAAGTTTGAGATACTTGACTGAAATGTTTCTCATGATCTTAAAAACCTTTTGATCTGAAGGTGTATGATTAAATGTTCGAAATCGGTGTTGTAGACCAAAATTAAATCGTGCCAACATATTAATTTATTTAATTAGAAAACTAATTAAACTTTTTTTTTTTTTTTAATGGATGACTTGGAGTGAAATATTCCGAAAAGCATGTGAACCGATAACTGTGATTGTGAAGCTGCTTCATCTTCTCAAATTTGATGTGAAGGACTATTGGTTGATGCATGCATTCTCTAATGAACGTTCCATCAAACGTTCAACCCCGTTGAACTTTGTTTTAAAATGGATAACGGGGCATCATTTTTACTCATCAACATGCATTTGTTTCGAGCTGCCCGTCAACGTATCGAGATCAAAAAATGTTTTTTAGAGATCAAAAACAGTGTTTTTAACTGAGCCCAAAAAATCCTTGCGAACTCGGCAATAAAAAAAAATAAATAAAATTTTAAAAATCAGGTAATCAGCTTGGCTAGAACTGAATTTACAAATATTTATATACACTTTCTGCAACAGCTTTGCATAAACTATCGATGGCCTCAATAACTGCACTTAACCTTCCAGTAAAAGGGGGGGAAGAATGACATAATACATCACAATATCAATATTATATCATTACAACACACAGCCCTACCCCAGAGAGAAGATCATAAGAGCAAATATGTTGCACATACGGGTCTGTTACTGCTCTGCTTCCTTTAACTGCCCTTGTTAACCATTGCACTATAGACCGTTTTATTGTCAGATAAAATTACTCTGTTAGTAGACATTTATGTACAGTCCCCTCAGAAGGTAATGGAATAACAAGGCCAATTCAATCGTTTACACTCTGAAGAGATTTTGCTTTGAGATCAAAAGATGAACACGAGACGACAGATCAGAATTTCAAGCTTTCATTTTCTCATATTTACATCTGGAAGGACTTAGAATATGACACCTTTTGTTCGAACCCACCCATTTTTCAAGTGAACAACAATACTGGAAAATGTGAATGATCGGTGTCTCTCGTTGCACAGGTGTGCCCTGTTAGATTGATAGTTTAAACAATTAATAGGGTTATATGTCTACTATTGGCTTCAGCTCTTCGGTTCGCCTGGGAAGACTGCATTTGTTGTTAAAAGGATAAACCAACATCAAGACCAGAGAGCTGTCTATGGGAGAAAACAAGCCACTTTGAAGCTGAGAAAGGAGGGATCATTGATCAGAGCCATTGGAGAAGCATTGGCCATAGCAGTACAACAATTTGGAATGTACTGAAACAGAAAGAAACCACTGGTATTCAAACAACCAGAAATATTGGAATAGGTTGGCTAAAAAACAGCAGCAGTTGATGACTAACATCGTGAGAGCTGTGAAGAAAAACCAAAAAACCACAGTCATTGACATCAACAACTTCCACAGGGCAGTGGTGAAGGCATCACAATCCACTAATAGAAAAAGACTTTGAGAACAGAAATATAGAGTCCAAACCACAAAATGCATACCACTCATGAGCAGTAAGAATCAGAAAGCCACATTGGAATTCGCAAAGAAATACAGAGATGAGCCACAAAAGTTCTGAAACCAAGATGAACCTCTACCAAAGTGAAGGAAAGACCAAAGTGTGGAGAAAGAAAGAATCTGCTCATGATCCAAAACACACAAACTCATCAGTCAAACATGGTGGAGGTAGTGTCATGGCTTGGACTTGCACGCCTGCTTATGGAAAAGGCTCCCTAATCTTTATTGATGATGTAACAGCCAAATGAGTTAAAAAAAAAAAAAAACCATTGTATACCAATTTCCAAAGAAATTCATCCTATCTAATTGGGAGGAACTTCTTCATGCAGCAAGACAATGATCCAAAACACACGGCCAACACAACAAAGCGGAAGATTTTAGACTGACCAAGGTCAATCACCAGACCTTAACCCATTGAGTGTGCATTTCACCTCCTGAAGAGCAGAAACAAACAACAACTGAAAGAAGCTGCGGTAAAAGCATCACGACAGAACAGTGCAACAGTTTGGTGCAGTTATCGCAAGCAAGGGATATGCAACCAAATATTACCTTCACAACTGTCTGCTCTAATACATGTGCTAAACATTGTGTGGTTGGCTACCAAAGGTGCCATGCTACATCATAGATGTAAACATCAGGAAATGAAAGCTGAAATTCTGATCTATAGTGTCAATCATCTTTTGATCTCAAACCAAGAAGTCTCCAGTGTATAGCCGGGGGGTGGGGGGGGCTTGCCATTCAAATATTTTGGTGGGGACTGTATATTTTATATACACAGACACACAATGTAAGCTACTGTACTACTGCAAATCCAAAGAAAACTAGATAGATAGATAGATAGATAGATAGACAGAGACAGATAGACGTGTGTATTCTAGGCCTTTTCTACACATATTCTAAAATTTCACACACTGCACCAGACTGCTTTTATTTTAGGAACATAATTTGACTATTTAAATATTAAGCTCTTTTTTTTTAACATGTGTATAATAAAGTTTTGCTGATTTATTAGAGCCATTCAGAGTTGTTTTTTTTCTTCAACTTTCCAGCGAAAGAACACAGCAGATCCAATTTATTAGTTATAGGCCCACTTGTGTTTGAGTTACGGAGGTTTGGACTGAAGCCATTAAATTCAAGTGAGTGGTCAAACCATCTAACAACTAGAATAACTCAACAGCAAACGAAACGCCTTTGCTTTGCGATTTCCTCCACTGGAGCAACGCAGACAGTTCCCTGACCCCAGTGGACCCCTGAAACACGGACTACGTTTACACGGACAGCAGGATCGAGGGAATCAGAATACACTGTTTACATGGTAGTTCCGTAATCAGAGTATTGCCTTAACCCTGATGCACACTGAGCGATTTATAAAAGTCCTTCGCGACCGTTGCTTCACAGGCTGTACGAACGCGATCCCCGCTGTAAGCCGTGGCACACTGTAGGATCTCAGTGGTCATTAATGTCAGACTGTCCAGACATAGAAAATGGACACATGCAAGAAGACTCGTGAGGAGTAGGAGAAGCCAAACTACAGGACTGTGCCTCAGATCTTCTGACACTGCTGAGAATTTAATCGGAGGATACGTTTGATCACATGACTGTTCACCGGCTGTCGGGGAAGGTGTCAACCTAGCGATCAAAGACTACAGGTTTCAGCCTGGGATTATAGGAACCTTTCAGGATTCTCAAAAATGTGTCCGAGCGACTCGTACAGCATGAACGCGACTTTAATCGAGTTAATAGCCGAATACGGTTGTGCATGTAAACGCACTGAATGTCCGCATTGACGTGCTATTACACACGATTGCACGTTTAGGGTGAGAACGGAGTGTGTAGCACAGGGGAAAGCCATGCAGAGCTGGGCACTGCACTGATGCTCAGGGAGATGAATGCAGAGATGGAGGAGGCCGGGCTGATTGGGCAGCAGTGGCCTACACTCCTCCCTCACTGTGCATTCATCCCTCTCGCTCTCTCCATCCACACACACGTTAATGGAAGCACAGATTCTTCACAGGTCTCTTTCTCTAACTCGACATACATCCGTATTAGAAAGAAAACCGCAGATGTGTCTGAGACACCCCACACACACACACACACACACACACACACACACACACACACACACACACACACACACACACACACACACAC
>JAOUWY010000062.1:25531916-25550901 GCA_025728095.1 Prietella phreatophila | reverse complement strand
TATAATTTATTTATTTTAAGTTTGGTTAGGCCTAAACCATCTCACACACCAACCTAAAAACATATAACTATTTTATTTACTTTAATTGTAGCTTCATTCCTAAAATTGAATTCTCAAAGACTACACTTGTTCCCTATTCACTATATAGTGCACTACTTGGGGCAAACCTTTTAGTGGTGCGGACTGAAATGATATTTGAATATTTCACTATATTATTTCCAACAGTGCATTGTAAAATCCTGTGTACAACTGATTTCTTTCTGCATTCACTTCTGCATCATGTACCACAATGCATCGAAATAACTTGTCAGGATGAACACTGTAGCAGCCAACTCTGTAAATGTTTAATGACCACTACCGCAACCATCGTCATTCATGTTTAACATGCATTCAATACAGATAGGACCTTTTGATATTTCTGTATTTTTGTGTTTACAGGGTTGATTTGTTACACATACTTGCCCTCTAGATAGTAAATATTTAACGAGTGAGTGAGAAAAGAGATTTCTGACACTGTATGTCTCTCTCATGCCTGGTGGCAGAAAACTGCACGTACTCCATCCTATACAAACAGACCAGGTGGTGCTTTTTCCTATGCTTTTTTTTTTTGTTTGTTTGTTGTTGGTCCATTTCTGCTCTAGATTTACTGCTTACTAAACTGGCTGCTGGATGTTTAATAAATCAGACAATTCATCAATTTGGTTCACTGTGTAAGCACTCAGCAAGTGGGAAAAACATGGCGAGTTTGTTAACACCTTTTTTCATATTTATAAATTATGTAATCATTATCAAGAGATCTAGGTAAAATATTAGATGCAATACGTCAGGTTTTTTGAGATGTTCACAGGGATGAAGCCGGACTCCCACCTGTATATCGTTGTGTATGAAGCCTCTACGATGACGGGCTGGTCTCAGGTGAGGATACTCCTCCGTGCTTGTCACCTGAATCCCCCAAATGTTCTTCCAGGCCTCATAGAGTTGGCTGTGTACAGGGTAAACCCCGGAGTGGTGTGGTGACACGGCATAACCCATATCAGTGGGGATCCCATGCTCCTAAATAAGGTGAACAAAAAGAAAACGTTGCATGGGTTTGTGTATTTATTATGAGGTTTGCTGCTGCATATAACAGGAGATTTTTAACAGGAGGTTATTTGTAATTGTTGTGGGCAAAAATGTTTGATTTTGCTCTGACTTTTCTCAAAATTTCTGATGCAACTTGGGAGTTTTTTGTAGGGTTTTTTTTTTTTTTTTTTTTTTTAAACGGAAAACTACTTGAATTGGCGGAATTGCATTTGCACGGTCTTTCACAGTGATGTTTGCTGGTAAATTTACTTTTAGCTGTACTCATGTTCAACGCACGTGAATCGAAGAGAACTTTGGCTGAATGCGTGTCGTGATGATGTCACGTGACTTGTCATGGTCCAAATTTTGTAATTGTGAAAAACCGCAAGCTCCTCCGAATATTGCGGAGTTTGCTTGATTTTGTGTTAATTTCTGCAATTATGAAATCACAGTATCAAGGAGGGTGTGATATAACAGGCAGAGCTGCCCAGACAGAGTTGATCCTTTCAAGAAATAAATCAATCAGTCCCGGCAGGATGAAGAAATTTACTACACAGCGGTGACAAACATGGTGGTGACAAACTTGGACAAAATTTGATTTGACTACTTAATGCCATCTGAGACTCAATACCAGTTAAATATTATACTCTCTGCATTTGACCCTGTCTGAGGACAGTGAGTGCGAGTGTGTCCTAGTCAATGCCCTTGCTAAGGAGACCCGTTTGCAGGACCATTAAGCTCTGACGAAGGAGCTTAGCCATCTTCAGGTAACCAGCGCAGTGGAGAGAGAGAGTGCGTCAGTGTCTAGTGTAAGGCCGGGATGTGACAGGAAGATTATGGAGTGGAGGGGTGGCCTGGTTTGTATTCACAGCACACTCCTGCACTGTCTGCCTGTGAGCCGTATCCCACTCCGACAAGCACCATTACACCAAGGTGGCTTTCATTTCAACAGTAAAGTCTCACAGTCCTGTCTGCAGCCAGAATAAACAGAAGTACAAAGTGGAAATGCAAATCCCATGTGCAATATTGTAGGCTTAAGGCAATTAAGGAAAACAGTATCTGAAACAGGATTTATGTCTACATTTTAAAAATGTGAACACTTTTGAATTAATTTGCTTTTTATTGTTGCTCTGATTGATGTAATGTTTCTGAAAAATAGCAGAATATTTGCTCGCTTTGTATAAAATGACAACATGGCAGCAAACACATAGCTCTAATTTAGATTAAATAGTAAATAGATGCATTTGAGTAACTCTGAGGGTTCAGTTGTACTTGCTGCACATGAACACTTAATCGCGGTGTTGTGCTCTCACATGGTGGATAATTCCTCTTGTGCTCTGTTGGTGCTATTTAAACGAGTCATCAATAAACAGATCAGAAGGGTACAAACACGAGACATAATGAGCCATTTGACCAAACACAAAAAGAGACTTATTATTTCCTGAATACACCCTGTTCAGTGTTTAAGTGTTCGCTGCATACGTTGCACTAACTTGCTTTGCTGAATTACAACTATAGCTGCATGCAGAATTAAAGTAGGCTCTCAATTGTGCGCACTAGTAACCGTAAATTACATTTATAGAAGAAATAGTTTTATTTATATAGTGTCTTTCCAAAGCTCAAAGTCGCTTTACATAGTATATATAAGATACATACAAATACATACAACACAAATGTTAAAATAAATAAATAAATAAAACATTCAAACAGATGTGTCTTCAGCTGGGTCCTTAAACTAGGCGGAGAGGTGATGGTAGGGAGAGTAAGAGGTAGTGAGTTCCACAGATTCGGAGCAGCAACACAAAACGACTGAAATTTAGGAATGGACAAAAGGCTAAGTTCTGATGAGCTAAGGGATCGCATAGAGCAGTATGAATGAAGTAAGTCAGACAAGTAGGGAGCGGAAGACCTTTAAATCCTTTGAATATTAGACGCAGTATCTTAAATTGAAGACGTGATGCCACAGGTAGCCAGTGGAGATCATGCAGAAGAGGAATGATATGAACAGAGTGCCTGGTGGAGGTGAGAACCCTTGCAGCTGAATTTTGAACATACTGTAATCTTGAAATCATTATTATAATTTTTTGTGTAAGCCAATAAATAGAGCATTACAATAATTCGGACGTGAAGTGATTAGGGCAATTTATACCGCAGCGCTGTTGAATTCTCAAATCGGACTGGCTGATTAATTCCCTCATGGACTTGTATGGTAGACACCTCACATAAAAAAGGTCTAATAATAAATTGATTATAAAATATGTTATTTAACTAAGAAGCTGTATAACCATGGTTATAGTGAAGTTTTCCTTGGAGAGATGTTTATTTAAAACGTCAGTGTTTTTAACAGTCAGTGGTGAAGTTTTTTGCTGCTGTTTTTGATGGATATTGGTGCAACTGTGACAGCAGATCCACGTCCGTAGTCATTCGCTCTGGCCTTTATTAATCAGTGTTCTGCTGCTGTCCTATGACTGACCTGTGCAAAGAGTTTGTTGAGCCTCATCTGCTCGGACAACACGCTGACGTTGTGAAAGAGGTGCGGCTGCATGTGACTCCACATGTGAGGAAACCACCAGAACTCCTCCTTGTGCTGCATCAACATGTCATCACCTTCATCCTCCTCTTCAGTCCCTAGAAACATACACACACAAGCAGATTAGTGTTGAGACTCAGAAGATAGGGTTTGTGAAATGAAAGTCTCACTGCCTTTAAAGAATACCTGCATGGTAGAACTTTCCAGAGAAGCCGAGGTTGAAGGTAAAGTTTGGGACTAGTGTTCGTAGTTTGGTTTGTGTGTTCAGGAGAGCCTAAAAAAGAAAAAGAGAGAAAAAAAGCACACAAGGAGTCCTGAAGCAGTCAATGTTTTCTCAATACACACATTCGCACCCAGTACATAAAGAACAAGAGTGCAACATAGCTCTTACATGTTTCAAAAGGTCATCTCAGTAATTCATTGAGTGGTTAATTGAATGAAAATGTGAAACTACAGTCAGTAAATTATAAATCCATTAGCTATGCTCAAACGTGTCCGGTCTCACATTTTGGTTGCTTAGAAACTGTACAATTATCACGCTCAAATACAAAAGAAACAGTGGTGTGTTTACCAGACTGTGCATACTCACAATCACCTGTTCTCTTAATTTCCCTTAATAACAATTTTTAAAAAACAGATATGCAAAGCCATATTTTATGCAAGTTAGCAAAAAAATGTTAATATACCGTATACCAACATTAACTAGGCTAAAAGTGAATAGTTAAATAAATGTTATCTACACGTACAATGAGCTAGTGAGAAAGAAAATAACACAAAAACAACAGCTGCAGAATAAGCTGTCTACAAGCTAATGAAGAAAAAACATAATTATAACAATCAAACAATAAAGTAAACAAATATTCCAGAGCCATAATATTCTTGGCTCAGGAACCTTGGCTAGCGAGTCACACTCTCCTGATGATACCATTCAGACACAGTAAAAAGTTAGTGCATCCTTTAAAACTATAAGCTATTAATAAATGTGACCAATAGATGGCAATGTGGAGTTGAGACGGTGTCTGTTACAAAGAGCATTTTAACATGTTCTGAAAATCTGCAGCCGTCTAATATGGATTTGCATTCGCTCATGTTCTGTTCACAGGCAGCTGGTCAAAAGGCGCGCGCACACACACACGCACGCACACACACACACACACACACACACACTCAAAAAGTGAGTCTTTCATCAATCTAATGATGCCCTAAAGCAGAAGAATACTCTGTAAACCACAGCTGCACAGTGACAACACAAAACAATCTTGCCTTCAAGGTTCTCAAATCTGAGAAGTGATAGCGAGAGGATAAGCAAAGAACAGCATTAAGCTGGCACAAATGATACGGCGTGGAGAGATAGCTACAAGCTCCGATACAAAACTCACACACGCACAGAGATAGCCGCAATGGCATCGCAAATCAGGCCACGCTGAGAGCGAGAGATGCGGCTGCGTGACAGGATAAGAGCCTCTGTTGCACAACGATTTAAGAGCCACAGTGTCCTTGAGCATGTCTGTTTGCTCTGCCTCAAGTGTTTGCACGGTGTCTCTGTATAATCCTCCAACTTGTGTGGCAATCGTCGCGCTAAGCAAAATCAGCAAGCACTGGGTGGGGTTGTGAGAGCCATTACTCCTCTGAATCTGTCCGTTTTAAAAAGTACATTTGACTTTGGCACAGACACTTACACTTTTAATAAAGTTTGCAAATTCGTGCAGCAGTTCGTTAAGAGCTTAGAAGGCATTTCATTGAACAGCGCAATGAATCGTAAACTCAACTTCAGTTGAAATTAAATGGGCTGCAATCGTTTTAAATGACTAAAGCATTAGCAGCAGCATACAGCTCATATCAGACATGATTAAGTGCCTTAAACAATCTGCAAGTTTTCATTTATTTAAAAAAAAAAACCCTCTTAATGAGTAAGCAGAGGGAGGAAGAAGTTGGCAGCAGCTGTGTAGAGTTAAGATGAAAACGGCGTAAAGGGAAAATAAAATAGAAGCTGTAAACACAAGGCCAGGGGTCAGAGCCTGTCCACTATCACCATAGCAACTTAATTGGTCTCCACAGAAACAGGCGCAAGTCGTCGTCGTCATCATCATCATCATCATCATCATGTGGGATCCTTATGCGTTGTGGGAATGAACAAAAACTGATTAGTCCTTCTAAAGCTTGTACTCTGACCATACATGATACTGTCTTCTAGGACTGCAGAATTAATTGTATTTTAACTCTGACCTTGCTCAATTAAACACAAATGACTCATATTGGTGAGCTTGGCTAAATTAGCAGTCATTAGAAATGCTTTTTAATTGTCTTTGGCACATGACTTAACATTCATGTGTTTTAACTGCATTGTTGCTCGTGTTGTTTATAGCATAATCGTGTTTGAATTTAGCATTGGAACGGTCACTTCAGTAATACAAGAAATAAAAATTAAAATCAGACTCACTCAGAGTTAAAGATTTATGCGTTTGAAGGCATATAGGCTTGATGATTTATTTTGACAAAATGACAATGTGCAATAATTTTGGTTTTAACTGTGGTATACATAATTGTGGTGATCATTTTAGCCACAGCTGTGCAGGCCCACAACCACAATGACTGTCCATTTACGAAAGGCATGAGCTCCTCTCACTTAGCCAACGCCATGAGCAGGACAACAGAGGAGAAAAAGGCACACAGACTTCAGACTAATTTTGGAATTGGGATTCAGACTTGAGTAGCTGGCCCTAGATGACCACAAACTGGAATGGTAAGGATTTTAATCGTGCTTGATGCTCTGCTGAAAACAATTCAGTCCTTGCCCCATGCAAGCATGATATCCAGGGGAATAAAACTTGGGAAATGGTCATGATTAACATGTTAACATGAAATTTCTGATTAACATGTATGCCTTAAAAAAAAAAAAAAAAAAAAAAAAGTATAGCTGTGACTTGCTGCTTTCTTCGTGTCTAAACAGTATTTGTCCTGCCAAGACAATTCGTCTTGCAAGAGGCTATAATTTCAACATGGCAAGACCACATTTGAGTTCAGCAGTTTAAGTGCACTTTACACCAATACGCTTGAAATTTTTTTAAACCACTGCACTCTCGTAACTGTCCTGTCCGGACGGAAGAACCCACCACTGTGAAACAGGACAATGAATTAAGGACTTTTGTTTAGGAAAGAAAGTTTGACCTCAAAATCCAGCATGTGGGCCATGTGTGGTGTGAAATGTGTGCGAGTGGGTGGAAATCAGCTTTACTGCTGAAACGGCACGCAGTGAGAACAGACGCAATTAGGCCTCCATTAGACAGGCTTGTTTGTGGATGCTATGCAGCTCCACTGCTCGAGCACCGATTACAGCCCACTCCTTCAGCAGAGAGCAGGTGGCAGGGCACACACTGCTCTTTTCCCTTCAGCGAAGTTTAATGAAATGGAGCATGAAACCGAACAACAGGTGTAACATTGTTTTCTTTTAACCCTTTCACCTCTTTAATGCACAGCAATTATTCTCTAGAGCAGGATCGTAAATAACCAAGCACCACAGACACACACGCAGAACATAAAAGGTCAAGTCTCTTTCTCTATACAGCAGGTTTTATAAGCATCATATTCTACCATTCTTTTAATATATCAACATGAGACTATGTGCAATTCCACCTCCATAAGCATAAGCAGAGGTGCTTGCTAGATTCCAGCTTACAGCACACTTAATCTTACTGTCATCATTCAGTCCCTCAGAAATACACAAAGGACCAGCCTTAAGCCTAAATCACAGAAACAAGCATTTTAAACAGAGCTTCACACTTTTTACCCCAGCACCAAACACTGTAGTCACGTCGTGCGGTTACAAAAGATCACATTCATTAACGTTAAACGTATTTTATATACACGACTCCTTCAGGTATGAGAAACACTCAAGCATTTAACAAGGTTGTCTGTTAGCGTGCTTTCACATAGTCTGGTTGTAGTCTGATCTCGGTTTGGTTCCAGTCTTGAAAAGTTCTGCTGCAGTGAGAGGGTGATTTGACCCTGAATCAATCAAACAGCAAGAAGTGAATCCAATACACTGTGTATTTTCGGTTGCAGGCAGCTTTTTTTTTGTGCTATATGTAAGCTGCTAAACTCAGCCGTGAGATGAAATGACTGAGATGTAGCACTGCAGAAATGCCATTCTGGATATTTGGACAGACAACCCAAAAGAAAAGATAAAAAATGGTATTCAAGTATTTATTTATATAATTATCTAAGGGATTATCTAACGCTATGTTCTCAGTTGATATTTGTGATTTCTATGCTCAAAGGCAAAGTTTTGTTTACCTTTTTCCAGCACTGTTGTGAACCAAAATAACCGTGAACCAAAATAACCAATTTTGCTCTGATTAGTAAACGAACTAATCAGTGTGAAAGCGCCGTTGTACTCTCCACTTGCAATATTTAGTCCTACAATTGGGTTTGTTCTATTCATTTAACTAATGAGTTTAATTCAGTTAAACATTCTCTGTGCTCTACACCACTGTTTCTCAAGCGATGTTTCATTACGAAGCAAAAACTCCAGACCTCCATATAATTAGCAGGAACAATATTTCATGCAGATTCCAGACCTCCTCCAGACCTTGTCGACAGCGCAAATAACTCCTTCGGCAAAATTCCACCTACCATTTCTAAATTTGTGAAATTGTGAAAGTGAATCCAGTGTGTTATACTAACGCTTACCTTCCTCAGCCAGATGCAACAGCTCGGACCACCAACTGTATTGATCTGACATTTTCAGCAGAGCGAGCTCTATAAATTGGACAGACTCAACATCAATGAACACCCTATAGCCAGCGTGATAACTCAGGAACTTTGCATCATCCACTGTGTATGAAAAACGGTGGTTCCAAATTAGTCAAACTTAACTGACGTTGGGATAATTAACTGGCTGATTGACTCAAGAAAGCTTTCATCATGCTCAGTGGGGATATAAGGGTACATACACAAGTTGGCAGCCAGCCCTCTTCGCTGAAGCAACAACTTCCTCTCTGTTCCTTCTCCATCCTACCTCTATTACATTCTAAATGACAAGTGTGCTGCCAATGCAAATGCCTAATTAATTATCCTATTATTTCTGATTAAAAGGCATGAATGTGTAATGACCTGTCTGAGAGGGGAACCTTCAGGCAATGTCTCTCTTAGCATAACAGACATAAAAGCAGGCAAGTTTAAGTGCTTCTCCATGCTACACTGTTAAAAGCCATCTAGCCCTTCGAGGTTTAAAAAGTAAAAATAAATAGCATTATAGCTTACATTTCTGTAAATGATTCAAACACGTCTCTCTTTTCTTACTGTGAGGGGTAGGAATTACTAGAGGTGAAGCAGGACACAAATATATTAACTTATCTGTAATCAGGCAGAGACGGCAATAAATAGTACGTTAATAAGGACCGTATCCAAAATTAGCGTATTGTCCCTAGAGCATGCTTTAACAAGTGTAATTAGTGCAAATGTTTGCTGTGTGGCCCTTCTCACCCAGTCACACCTCACTGCTTAGCGCCATCAGCAGCTTGGCCTGCTGTTCAACCACTGATGTAGATTGAAGCAATATCGCATGAGCAAGAGTGCTGTTATACTGACTATCATGAGACACATCGTTCTGATATTCAGTACAACAGCACCATTGTGAGCGTGATGTTACATTTATACAACGGGTCTGTAAACAAGAAATTAGCATCGACTGATTCATTTCAGACACAATACAGCCAAATGTCATGTTTATTTTTGGTCTGTCAATGAAAACAGTTCCCAAAGAAGCCACAGCTAGATAGAGAAATACCATTGCACATACTGACTGACAGCCTGTAAGAAGCACTGGGATTTGAATGTACCAGTCATTTGCTAGAATCTGAGTTTTATGTAGTGAACTCAGACAAGCACAGTGATGCACACGGTGAAATATACCCACGCTGTTATACTAAATAAATATCAGCACTCATGGAATGCCTCTTGGACCAGAACTAACTGTTGTATAATGGGGAATGCTGGGTTAAACGAAATCGTCTTAATGAAGCAGAAGCTCTAAAACTAGTATTTATATGTAAGCAAGTAACATTTGGCATTATAAGCCATCTAAAGCCTTAAATATTTAAAACCATTAACAAGAAATGAGCAGTAAGCAATGATTCAAATGATGCTCTGAAGGAAAAAGAAAACTTTCGGTATGACAGCAAATCAATTAGGGGGAAAAATGAAACTGAATCGAAAATTAAAACGTTTCTGCCAACGCTCTGGTTTCATTAGGTATGAAAAAGCTGAAAAGCAAACAGACACTGACCTTCACATCTGACACCTTCATGCGCGTTCCTTCCTTTCCCACAAAGATGTCATCCACATCCACAAGTATATGTCTCTCCAGAGACAGGCATAGTCTCTTTCCAGTTAGATAAGCGATCGAATCGACAAAAATCAGCTTGTGCAGCCAGAATGAAAGGTTGTTGCCAAACAAAACTCTCTGGATCCCATCATGAAGGCCCAGGTCCTGCACCACGGTGGCATGCAGGACTCTATGGGGGCCAAGGTGAGCTAGGGCCTCTGATGACTTGTTGCTGGCTAGTAGCACAGGCTCATAGGTACTGTGGTTGGATTGGAAAACAGTCCAGTCATCACCTGGCAGCGGACCTTGCTCCACTTCGTTGGGCTTTGTGACATAGAGCAGCGGTGCCACGGGGTTGATTCTGTAGTCCCGCAGGCCCAAATTAGAGTGCAGAAAAAGAGGAAAGCCTTTAAGTTGAGCGCTAAGCAGCGAGTTCTCGTTGGCTTTGAAGAAGCCGATAATACCCACGCCAAACTCTGAGCTATACTTGTCGAGAAGGTCTCGGTTCCATGCGTCCAAGTTGACGTATTTAAGGACATTCTCATAGATGACTAGAGCGTACCGACCCCGGTCTCGTTCCATCAAAGTGGGCATGTCGCCCTTGCTAGGGGAAATCTCTGTGTGGTAACGGAAGCGACTGGACTCCAGGATGGCCACGATCTCCTGTCCCAGCTGGGAGTAGATGCTCTCTACAAACACTAGCACAACAGGTTCTGTGCGAGAGTTGTCTACTGTTTTGACAGTCCGCTGGCGGCCAACGAATGGGGGCAAGAAGAGCGGGACGTGCTGCAGGCCATCCCCTGCTGCGACTACTTCACCACAATCACTGAAGGGCAATGGAGGTGCCTCCTTTATCTTGGGGCTGTTGCTGACATAATAAGCCAGGAGCGCCATAGACAGAAGGCAAAATATAATGAGCACCAGGATGAGGCGGTGGAGCTCCAGCTGCCTGATGCCCCTCAGGAGCTTCCACAGCCCCATCGCCACAGAGGGAGAGCAGGAGCCAGGGAGCAACTTGGGCGAGCAAACCTTCGTAGCCAGAAGAAGAGGGGATACAGGGGGAAAAGAGAAAGGAAGGAAAGGGTTGAGCAGCACACACTGGTACACACTTTGAGCAAAGAGGAGCCATTTACGTTAAGTCACCATGGCCCCCATAGCCCATGACTAGCATCCTGCTGTAAACTCTGTAAGGTCTCTGGCCACCTCGACTCAACGGGTTTGCTTCACGGTCAGGTTGCTGTATACCAACAGGTCTGCACTCTTTATCCAACACAGCGTGTCAGCTTCCTCCACAGTTGTTTTAAGACGATTGGGTTTCTTGCTCTTGATTCTTGTGACAGTACTCTGACTATATCTCTTCTCAAGGGATCATCTGTCTCTTTCCTCTCTCTCACACCTTTATGCTGCCACAAACGTGTACGATTCGATGTGACACAGCCTTCTTTATTACTGGTAACAGAGAAGTGTGGCTGACGCTTTCGCAGCTCTCAGCAACGACTTCTCTGAGGATGACCACCACAGGGGCAGGATGGTGAACAGTGCCCCCTGCAGAAACCTGGCCAGGCTAGGAAACAGAAATCCTGTTGGAAAGAAAGAGAGAGAGAGACAGAAAGATAACAAACATACCTTTAAGGTTTTTGCAAATCACAAACCATGTGCTTAAATTGCTAAGTCCTAGGCTTTCATAAATGTCAGCAAGTCACTCATTATATGAGTGTAATGCATAAAATGATAAGGTGTCTATTGTATGCATCACTGGGGATTTACTAAAATAAAGAAAGAAAGAAAGAAAGAAAGAAAGAAAATAAAGAAAAAACAGTTTCTTACTTTAACACAATAACAGTGAACAAGACCAGTACTTATATGTTTCGTGTGGCTGGACTTGGGCTCTCATGAGCATGCTTAAACGAGATACTGACAAACACAGTCAATGCAACGGCCTTAAGAGCTAGGCCTGATCACCTGATTCTAGATTCTTCCATGAAGCCATGTGAATTTTCCATTAGGGCCCCTCCTGATGCCCACCAATGCACTCTCAGTGGGTCAAGCGAGCTTTCTCATGACTCCTAAAATAGCTCACCATAACCTCCGTGTGCAGCCACCCTCCCTCTACAAAGATAGCATTACAGGTAGGAGAGGAAAACTCTGACCTTAGAAATGAGTGAACGAAGGCATTCTATTGGCCAACTCAGGCTGCTACCATGTTTTTGTTTATGCGCAGGAGCGGGGCTGAGCATTGACCCAACAGAATGATAGATGTACACCGTAGTCCTGTCGGTAAACTGGGAAATGTTTCCAGCAAGAAACGGCCGCTGAAGAAGGGGTACCAGTTGGGCTAAGCAAAGCCAGTCATCAGAGCTCCGGCATAAGTCAGTCAATCAGTGAAGTTTACAGCCACCTATATATGTCTTTGACATGATCAATGCAAGCAATCCTTGCTGTACATCTGTAAATCACTCTAAATCAGCTCCAGCACATAAAGGATCGGTTTTCTCACAGATGAACAAATACAGCAGGACCTCTGGCCAAAGTCACCTTCTTCAAGACAGAAAAGGTCTTAACATGTCCACACACAGAAGCGGTATACTATTGCTGTTACCTGAATGTGCAAGGAAGTGAGACAAGGTGGAGGCTTCTAGCGAACATAATTTATCAACGCCATGGCCCAGCCCATTGAAGAGAGCATCCTGAAACTAGAACCTGAACTATTATTAGCCTGAGAAAAGCTCACCTCACTGACCACTTCCAAGCACTATAAGGGCACAAACATGTGACAATGATGAGAGGGGAAAAAATAATCATTCGTACTCAAGCGTCAGTCCTCCGTTATTACCCCAACATAGTTTACATCATATTCGATTCTGAAGACATTCTAACATTAGCGTCTCAGTAGTCGAGTGTGTGTGCAATGAACTTTAAAATGAATCTTTTTCTCTTACTATTAGAGCTTGCACTGCTGTTTATTTACACAAACCTGGCCTCTGTGGTTAGCCTTGAGCTTTCATTTCAATTAAAGACCTTTTAATTCCAGCGCTGCTACTTCACTAATGATAATATAGCATCCGGCCAGCGGCAGGCTAATCCTGATTTATTTTTGATACGAACCAGAGCAGGAAATGATCAGTAGGCCATGCATATCTTCTGCTTATCAAGCTGCAGCGCCTGGTAAACAGATACTTACAGTGTTGCTGTGCGCATGAAGAAGAGCGGAAATTAGATGGAGAGGAGAGGAGGAGAGGGTAAAAACAACAACAAAGGAATGAGGGTGTATGTGCTTGTGTGCGTGTAAGATCTGATATGACGGGTAAAAGAAAAATAAAATCTCACCCGAGTCCAAGTGTCTTATCCAGTCAGTCTGTGGAAAAAAAAAAAAGGAAAAGGAAAAACAAAAAACCCATCAAACTTAGAAGACATATGAGTAAACACAGCATTCAGAGATCTGAAGTCAAAGCAATAGAAAACTCAACAAGACAGACATTTTCCTGGGGGACAACACATGACCTCCACACACAACGAAGTCTCCTACCGGTCTAAATAAGATACGACCGCAATTAGAGGGCTAGTTTAGGAGACCAAAGTTACACTTTGTACTCTGGAGTACTGATTCCTCTCGTACATATCACGTCGTACTGACGTTTGCCTACAGAGCCAATTGGGTAGACTTTCTGTCTACATGCGTCTCCAGTTCTCTTCTCCGAGCACAGTCGGACGTCGCTTCCGTTATGTGACGTTCACGCCCTTTGCACGATGCAAGGCAAACCCTATACTTCCTGTAATCAATAAACTACCAGACTCCCTTCATTTCCCTCGGATTGCCTGCCTCCAGCAGCTACACACAACCACCCTCATGGAAAGTCCCTCATGTGGAAATGACGTAAGTGACCATCAGCAGAAAAATTTATTAGAGGAACACAGAGGAAACGAAGGAAACTTTCCCCTCAGCATTGTGCGACACACAATTCCTCAGATATACACTGGTGCTAACGACCAAAGTTAGAAAGGCAGACACACAAACGCACATGCGCACACAGAGCGCTTTCGAATCAACACATCATGTCCAACAGATTTAGGTCCCTGAGCACAGGGAGACTCGGCTCAGCTGTGGACCTCTATAAATGGCCTTGTGCACCAAGCACACATCACTTATACGTTACTCACACCATCTCTCACTTCCAATCCAGACCAGCAAAACTCATGGGATGCATGTCGTCTCGCATTGCACATGCTCCGGTTACTAGCACTGAACTATTCTGCAGCTTTGAGAAAACAAAAACCTGACCTCTGACCAGAGAAATCTTTATTACATGGACTCAATACCATGGTCAAAGTAAATACATTATGTCACATAAAAGACTGCACAATTATTTTAAACACCGTATGTATATTGACAGTATTTAAATGAAAGCCAGGAGGTTAACCATGACAGAGACACACTGGCAGCACAGGAAGCACGTGGATGGCAAATATTCCCGAGAGGTTCTGAACTCAGAGTGATAGAAATACTGCGTATTAAAGCTGCTGTGATGCAGAAAAACATCCTTAGCATTCCTTCCTCATTTCCACCTCTGCAAATCAAATGTGACCTAAAAACAACAGGGAAGAAAAACAGGGGGAAAAAACCCCACCCACATACCAGGAGATTTGCTTGGACAACCGCGGGGAAGCAGAAGTTAATCGTAAGTTTGGTCTGTGCAATTACTTAAGTCCCACAGACTACAATTAGCAAGCCTACCTTTTACTTAGCAACATACCATCTGCATCTATCATTTATTAGTTACAAACAGAACAATTCATCAAGTTAATGTTCTGGCAAAAGGGTAAATGGGATGTGCTGTAAGAGCATTCAGCAAATCTCACACAAATGTTCTGATAAATAAAAGGTAATTAATAATCCTCAACCTTCATCACATTTTATATTTAATACAGGAAGTTTCCTACAGGAAGTTGTTGCAAGCTGACAGTGTGGGTTTTTTTTTTTTGCGCTACCAAAACAAAGTGTTCCAAAAAGTTTTCAGAAAAGTGCAGAGTGATGTTAAGTGCTTTTATACCACGGCGCGGTTGAGTGCTCGATTCTGATTGATCAGTAGATGTGCATTATTTTGCACCGCACGGACAGAGGCTAAAGCTGTAATATGAACAAAAGGTTCATATCAATGTGCTCATTCTAATATGTGACTGTTTCTATAGTAACAGTGCATACAAGGGGACTTGTATGGTGGACACTTCACATAATTTAAAACGAAATAAAAAAATTGTTTAACTGAGTAAAAATGTATAATTGTTGCTGTGATTACTTTTTTTTTTTTTTTTTTAGGAGAAATTTTTAGCATTTATGGAGGAAGTCTCAGTTGCAACCTGAGACCAACAGTCAACATTTCCCAGCTCAGAAAAGTCTTCATGGTTGAGAACATAACGGTTTATGGTTTCTCTGTAAAATGACTGGCTGTGTTTTGAGAGAGAGAGAGAGAGAGAGAGAGAGAGAGAGAGAGAGAGAGAGAGAGAGAGAGAGAGAGAGGTGAGGAAATGATTGTTCAATCTAAGGACAACGCTTTAAAAAGTGTGATGTGAATTTATACAGTATGTCCTTAACATTGCAATCACTAGCAAATGAATGTGGTATAAGAGGAACAATGTGCTGCAGACCCTGCTGCTAGATTCTTATTCCTTACTTGATCACCTGACCAATCAGGTCACAAGTCGTTGTGCAAAAACAAAGAGGAAACACCAACATGAAGGACAGAGCATCAGTAGAAGTATTAGGCTCTGTCCCAGTCGGTGTTCCATGTAGTGTTCACTTTCCAGCAGAGCAGGGTGAAATCCTCCGCTGTACCACAATCACATCCAGTATTGGGGAATGTAATCTTTGCTGTAAATTATTCTAGACAGAAAAAGCTTGAACAGAATGACATACAGTTGAAAGGCAAAAGCAGTCACAGTGTCGTCATGGTTACAGTGTGCATGTGCAGCGTACGAACCTCCTTTTTCATTTCAGCACAAGCGGCACGTCGCCCAGTGCATTCAGGGGGAAAAGTCTGAAAACAGCATGAGTCACTGTATTCTATGTCACCGTACTTGATTCAACGCCATCACGGAGATATTGCACACAGAAGTGAGGGAGAGAAAGACACCTGCTGCAGAGCCACAGGTGTGAGTGGCACTACACGTCAGGGGCACACGCACTCAGCATGTGCACCGTACAGCTTTCGCTGGGATGTACTCCAGGCAAATAAGCCTCGCTAATTGCACTCTGAAAGGGGAAAACAACGATGACTGCTGATGTTGTCAAAGACTTCTACAGGGTTCAAAACAAACACAAAAACCCAGCATTGAATTGCCTTACAGGCACTGCGAATTAGACTAAGCTTCTAAGCGCCTAAAAGACATTCCAATTTACATGCAAATTCAAACTTTTAGGTTTGTACTCATACTGCTTACAAATATATATATCTATCTTCATCTAGTCAAGCTAAAGCGCAGAGGTTTCCTCCTAGAAACACAAATGGTAACAAAAAGAAGAGGGGAAATTGACGAGAGCAATTATCTCCTGCACCCCTGGATCAAGCCCTCACTGACCATGTAGCTGAGCGCTGCCTTGCTGTTCACCTCCCACACGAACCACGCTAAACAGTCTCGGCTCACTCCACCGAGCAGCACAAAAACAAAATGCACACAGATAAAGATCAATCCCACCCTCCATCACCACAGCTGTATTTCATGTCTGTCTGAATCCTACCACAGGCAAAAGAAGAATGATCTTCCTACTACTACTGCTACTATTATTAGTTATGATAAAATCGTGAACGCTATTAAAAACTTTCCGTACAAGATTATGACCTATATATTTTCAGCTGTGTGGCTGTACAACCATAAAAGCACTCTACAGCATTTCTTAATGATGGATAACGTCTAGGGCTGTGCGATATGACAAAAATATTATATTGCGGTACTTGAGGACCTTTCTGTTAGACATAAAAATATATACATTTAGCTAAAAAATAACTGTCTGCAAAACAGTAGTGAAATAAACAACTACAAAAAACATTAAACTTGAGTTTGAGGATACTTTTCTTAGAAAGAGAGTCAAAAACAGCATCCATTCAGGACCATTTAATTTGTAATTATTAAAAGCATAAAAAAAATACATCAGTATACCAGCGATATCGCAGAAAAGTATATCGCGTAATCATTTATCAGTATTATATGGATACATCACCCAGCCCTAATAAAGTCTCACTCGGAAGGTCAATATTTGCTTTGAGAGCAGAAAGTACAGCGAGCGAGTGTTTAAAAAACAAAATAGTAGTACTATGTTATTTTAACAGCATTACACGTTTGGTTCCCTTTAACAGGCAGTACAGAGTTCACTGACTAAAGCGGCTAATGTCTTTGTTAATTGTGGTAATTCAACATTTCTGTTGAAGTGTACATTAATGTACTTTGTCCTGTTAAATGTATATGAAGTGGAAAGTGTCCTTGAAGCTTGTGGGCAGGCGCTATATAAATGAAACATTATTATTATTATTATTATTATTATTAATTAAAGCACAAAGCTCAAGAAAAAAAAAAGAAGACAGTGTCTCTATAACAGATTGTTAAAAGACAGCAAAACAAAGATAAATATGCTATAATTCATAATGTCTTCATGAATATAAACAAAGTCACCACAGCTCTCACTCAGGGTTTGACAGAGAAGTGGAAGACAAACTTTAAGGCCAGAGCATACGCGCTGCAGTCTCGTATTGGCTCTCATGTATGAATGAATGCTCCAATCAAAGCCTGGTAGTTTAGCATGTTGGTCCACAGAGTTCTTCTAATTTCCCTGTGCGCGACAGTGAGTGAAGCCTACTTACAACATCAGTTCCCTCAAGGATTAAACCATGTTTGTGGAAGCCAGCTGAATGGAATCTCTGCATGAAGTATGCTGAGATCTTTACTAGATACTCGTAATAATTTAGGAAAAGCAAGGTTTGTGGAAGACTTAATAAAATGTATAAATCAATCTATATTGCTATATCTGTATAGCAATTATGCAGGAAGGTTTACAACACCTTGTAGAGTACTTGCCACAAAGAACTGAGGCTGTTCTGAGAGCAAAGAGACGTACTAGTCAGCATTATTCAATTCAATTTGATTTTATTTGTATAGCGCTTTTTACAATGGACATTGTCTCAAAGCAGCTTTACAGAAATGTATAAACATGGGATACAGATTTTAAATGTGTGAATTTATCATACCATTCATAATAAAGTGGCCAATGGAAGTGTATGGGACCACAGGCACTGTTTTTGAAGAAAAGTACATAAGATCTGAGGGTAGTCTTTATTACTAGGGAATGATGACATACAACATGAAAGAAATGAAGCTGCTCTATGTTCACGAGGTTATTCTCTCTCATTAAAGCTGAATCGATGGTTAATCAGTGAAACTGGCACTGAAACACCACTGCCTTTGTGGGAGCAACACTGCTCATCTGGCACACTAGTAGGGGGCAAGATCGACACAGCCATCCAAGATGTCAAAATGACATGACCGTGCAAGAAACATTATCTAACTGAGAAGCAACAGCAAAGTGCTGGAGTGAAGGAAAAGGTCACAGACGTTGGAAAAGTACAGTACGGTGCAAAAGTTTTAGGCACCCTATTTTTTTTTTCGTACAAACTTTGTTAGAGTTTTTATTTTATGGCTTATACCTTATCGAGTCAGTAAAAAAAAAATTTTTAGATTCCCAAACATCCCAGAGTTTTCTAGTACAAAATTAAATATTACAGAAAAATGTTTGTATGTCAGTAAAGAACGCAGCATGTTACGTAAAACATAATGAAGGCTGCTGGGTTTTGCTGCAAAAATAAGAAGCGAGTGCAGCAGTCAAAGTCTCCAGAAGAACCGTGTATGGTTCTGCAAGATGCTCAATAACACTTGAAGCTCATTTCCTTATAAAACTGCACTAACTGTACTGGTGACTAGTATTTTTATTTTTTAGTCACACAAAATATTGACTTGGTTTCGTTTAATATAGTTTGCTGCTCTTTAGGGTATTTTTTTAAAGTGTAGAAACATTTCATTATTTT
>JAOUWY010000062.1:25476652-25488459 GCA_025728095.1 Prietella phreatophila | reverse complement strand
GGGGGGAGGGTGTCATGTTTGGAGGCTGACCAAGCCTCTTCCATCTCACTTCATCAGCAAGTAGGTGACGGGACAGCATCTGCTGCTTAAAGAAAATGTTTAAATGCTTATGGCATTTACTCTTATTTCTCCTGATTTACTCTCAGCCAATTCCCAGTACAGGTTTCTTCACTACGACAGCCATAAAATATCTGGATGAAGATCAGACCACATAAGGACCGCCCATAGATTCAAGCTTTCAGTGAAGTCATGTGTAGCGAAGGCACAGCACTTACACCAACAGTGGAGCGGGGTAACAAACACAAATCTGCAGGAAAATGAATATTATCATTTTTTTCTTTTTGAAAAGCTGTTTAAATTAAATGTGACTGTTTAAATAAGTTATGTCCTGCACAAATCAGATGGTAGAAGCCCAGGATAAATGACCCCATTACTGGATCAGCCATTTTAAGCATATTTTTAAAAGGCATAGATGTGGACTAAAGTAAAGATTCATTTGAGGAGTTTTAGTCGGGTCCACACTGCTCTGCAACACATTACTTCATTAAGTAAAGCATTACTGTGGCCTCACTAAAACCAGTATAAGTGTAGATCAGTTTTAAATGCAAAAACTCCAGCAGCTTATATCATAGCACTGATGAATTCTTGAATGTGATTGGTTAAAAAGGTATTGAGTTTGCTTTAACACCACGGCTACGATGTGCAACGTAAATTACAGGTATATATATGAATCTGGTCCTTCAAATTCCTTATCATTTCCATAGCAACAAGAGATTCACTGGGACTCGTATGGTGTATTGTTTAGGATTAGACTTGGCTTACTATGATTTAGAGAGTAAGGGGAAAAAAAAACATACTAAAACCAAGCTCTTTAAAAGCTCATCATTTTCCAGAGGCAATTATTAAATTTTAAATACATCCCATCTGTTCCAAACGAGCTCATTTTGTCCACCTCTGTTTTCAATCCATTCTCACCACACTTACATACACACAGGCTTACAATAGTGACTATATCGTGAGGTTGCCCATCTGTGCAATGCTGAGAGGTGGCAAGCCTCCACTTCCTCTGTTCTCCCTAAGGATAAATTATCTGAGGAATCACACAGGAAGGCACGCCGGCTACACTACAGTGCTTTCAGCATGCCTTGATCAATCGGATCAATGGAGGTGATCGGCATCATGAGCTCTGTTCAGGGACTGTGTAGAGATGGTCTAATTCACTTAAGCCATTAGCTGCGTGGGACAGATGGCCCCGATGGGCTTCACTCTAGTAGACAAGCGTGGCTTATTAGAGCACAACCATATGGAGACAATAAAGCAGAACAAGTGAGAGACGGTGACGGAGAACGAGAGACTGAGTGAGATATGAGGACTAGCGAGTAACACGTACGTCATACTCGGGTAGAAGGAACAAAAAATTAATAAGCATGTGTGAAAAGTGGAGATAATGAGGAAGAGTAGATGAAGAAGGATATTTCAGAATGCATGCAATGGAACAGGAAAGAAAGAAAGGGCCTAATTGGACATAAATATGAGACTTGCTTTGGAGAGAAAGAGAAAGGTTTGTGTCATATGAACACAGCTGTAGGGAAATCATTTGTGTTTGCTCTAGATTAAGGGTCTGCTATAGTTGTGTGTTAACAGTAGAATCTGCTCTGAGTAAATACACATAGCATCTCGCTGCACCGGAGTTCATCCTTTAACCTGCACCGGGTCTTGGGGACAAAAAACAAAAAAAACAAATCGGCATGTGTTACACAAATCCATTTGCAACTCCATTACTGGCTCCTCTCTGTAACAGACTGCTGCTCACAACCCATCTGGGAGGAAGCATAAGCCAGAGATCTGTTAGAAGATTAGGGCAGGGGGGTGGGTATTAAAAAAAAAAAAAAAAAAACACAACTACATGTTCGGTCCTCCTGCCAGTTAGCATGGTAAACTGCATCAATCGCCACACTGATAGTGATACCCGGCATATTTCGGTTGCATTTATTTCCCATTAAGACACGCCGAGGCATATGCATTTCGGCAGAGGCTTACGAGGGCCGGCTGAAGTAGTGATGATGAACTAAAAATGTACGACTGTATGAAGTTGCGCTCTTTCCAGGTTCGCGTTACCATGCGATTATGATTTTAAAAGCAATGTAGCTCTTTAATCCAACTGTGCACAGCAAGCAGCAGGACCACAACCTAATGTTTCGTGTCCATATTTGCTGTTGCTAAGAACCGCATGCTAATAGTAGCAGCTACAAATTACCCTCTCATTAGGTTTTTGACTCAACAAAGCACTGTGCAATCATTTGTTTTTGTACATTGCATTGCCCGATATAAAACATACCTTAATAAAATGTTTGTTAATTACATACTAAATGTTTTTAATACTACAGCATTGCTGAATTCTTGATTCTGAATCATGAGTTTTGAATAATTCAAATCACATGATTATATTAATGCTTGTTCTAATGCATTATCGTTTCTATAGTAACAACTCATTCTTAGGGACTAGTACGATGATACTTTACATAAGCCTAATAATAAACAGCTTCAAATATGTGCTATTTAAAGACAAATATAAAATCACTGATATGGTTAGGGTTTCTGGGGTTGCACTTTTTGGAAGTCAACTCTTCAGGACGGATGGTGTTGAGCTTCGCAGTTTATCAGTAACAAGCTTTCTGGTCCTGTTCAAGAGAAAGGGGGGGAAAGACATGTTTATGGCTGCTATAAAATAAGTGAAGTGTTATTTCACAGACGTTATTCCACAACAGTAAATAATTAAAATACTATATTAAAGTCTAAAATAAAACGGTTGGGAAATTGGTAATCGTTTAATCAAATTCAAATTAATCAATCAAATTCAGTGTTCCAATTTTGCCTCACCTCACACCACCCTGTCGTTCATAATTTTCCTCCAACATTCCACCCGGTTCGGTATCATTCCTTACAAAAATCTGTGATGTTCAAGTGACATCAAGTTTAACCCAAACAAAATAGAACACCGTTCTGCAAATCTAAATGAGCAGGAAATTTATTTTTGATTGCTTATAATTTTGGTTACCAAAGTGGAGACTGTGAAGTGGGAAACCAAAGCCACATTTAAATAATAAATGTTACTATTCACCTGGTCTGGTATTGAAGGCTGTATGGTTAGTGAATTTAATGCCAATAGAATGGAGAATCCTGTCCTCAAACAATATACTGCTTTCATCTCTGGTATTTCCTTCATCTATTATTGATCACCATACCGAATCTTAAATACTGTAGTAGATGCATTTTTTTTTTTAACTGAAAAGCACCACTCAGCAGCAAAGGAGTAGAGAAGAAAGAAAAGGTTGATAGTAGAATTCAGCTCAGCATTTGTTTTGGGCGAACCAAATTTCAGCACCTGTACAACAACTGATTGGGAAAGGACACACTTGTCCTGAAAAAGACACTCCTAAACATCTGCACCATCGCACACTTGATGTCGAGGCATCACTGTGAGATTGTCAGACTGCATCCGGACGCTGATGCAGCAATCTTTGACCACAAGAGCATAACAGGCCCTGCTCTCAGAGTGGGAAGCATAGCCTCGTTTTCCTTTCCCTCTCTGTAGGCACCTTGTTATCCTTTATTTGCAGATAGTCCCAATAATGACGCTCATTTCCCTCTTGCTGCCGTGACACCACAGCAGTGTGTCAGCATTATTTTTAGCACTGAATTGTCAGACTGTGCCAAGATTATCACAGGTTATAGGGTCTATATGTTCCCCTGAGCACGAGATAAGCATTGGGAACTTCACAGAATGCAGAGTCTGCTGCTTCCACAAGCCTAGAATATGTGAGGCATGGAGACGTTCAACACAGAGCCAACATATCCTATAACCCTGACAGAGCAAGTATGTCACCCACACCTTTCTAATGGCAACAGAATAAGTGGTTCCCATGTTAAACATGAGGGAGTAAGAGAAGGTTAAAGGAATTGGAGGATAAAGAAAAGTCCTAACTGAGTTTACTCCAGAATCACACTAATACCTCTGCTGGCTTCATCACATACCGCACTGATATTGACCAACTATTTCTGTGCTAACCAGCAGCTCAATACAATGCAATGTTTATTCCTCCAATCCTCTTGGCCAATTAAAATACATTCCGGCTGCTGCAGCTGTTTAAATCTTTGCTCTGAACAGCCAATAAAAACTAAAAGCTGTGGTCTCAGACTGAAGAGATGTGTTAACTTCTGGAGTCAGCTTTTCTTCTCACAACAATTTCAAATCAATCCAGACCCCATTTTATTTTGACACTTTGGCCTTACTGTTAGGGTATGTTTACATGACAACAATGTACTAAAAACTGAAGTTTTTCCTTTGCGTTTTTGAAAGGTTCCGCGTACAGACGACAACATTGCCAAAACGATCCCCGTTTACACGGAGCCGCAAAAACGGTTAAAAACGCTGTATTGTGCTAGGCCAGTAGTTGGCGATGACACTTTATAAAGAAACACTATGCGTCTGCGCACATAAGCATTCACGTCAACATGTCTGCCATAATGACAATAACGTTTACATTTCTCAAACGATTTCAGTGGGTTATGATCTACGTGGAGCACAAAAAAAAAACAAAAAAGTTCTGTCTCCAGTTACTTAGAATCTCAATAGTTACACTTGGAAAATGATTCATGGTCATAAGGACTTGTGAAAACATAGATTTGGCTTCTTTTTCGTGGTTAATAAATGCAGATGTGTATTTAATGTAATACAGATTCATGTACAAAAAATGTGCATAAAGTCCCCCCCCCTTGTGGAAATGTGTTTTTCTGTCTTCAATCCCATCTTTTAGCTTTTCTTGTGCTCCAGGTCATAATTCTATTAACAAAGCTCATTCCTTTTTAAATATTGAAAAAAATCGAACTAATGCATCTTTAAGTACTAAAAATTGACCATCGTTGTACAAAATGGAACAAAATCAGCAAATACATATCAAATACTGAGACTTAGACAGTCAACCCATTTTCTACATTTTATTAGCAATAAAATGATACATAAATCCTCCAAAACAGACAATTACAAAGATAATACGTCTTTAATACCCTTCATAGGTGTAGCTGTGGGTTAATAATGTGCCGTATGTAACAACGTCTCCGCTGGTCGTAGTAATGATGCAGTAAATCTACACTTTGTTGGAGAAGCGTCAATCTTGAGCAAAACTAACGCAGTCCTGTACTCCCTCACTGTAGTTTTGAATGTCTCGCGTGTTGTTTTGAAGTAATCGCGCACATGCCTAAAGACTGGAAATAAAATACGTGCGCACAGCGTCATCGTTTTCACACACTCATTTTTATACATTTATACAGAGACGATAACGGCATCATTCTCAAAAACCTACACTCTGAAACCTGAAAACCTGCACTCTGCAACTGGTTTTCTGGTCCCAAAACGCCACTGGCATGTAAACGAACAGCCAAACCACATAAAACGTTTTCTGTTTTTAGTTGAAAACGTTGTCGTGTAAACGGCCCCTAAATCTGCGACTCTTCAAACAATCAGCCTAATAAAACATTTCACCACCTACAGAGCTTACTGTTCACCAAGTTACCACTACAGGCAATTTCCCTCTTCCAAAGCAATCACGAGGTATTTCTCCCAGACTACTGTTATGACTTGTTACAGTGTAACGATGTCCAAATATACCCATACAGTTGTAGCCTACTAAGCATTTCTCCTACTTTACTATTATTTGCATGGTATTTCTTAGATGGTTATCTTTACTGGGAGACTTGGAAAAAAATAACATTTTTGTGAGAAGAAATAGTGAATCATTAGCCATACATAACTAGATAAACACAAAACAAAATGAATTGTTATGCTTCAAAATACAGAAAGAGACTTTGCTAATTTTGGCTCTTTTTTTTTTTTGATTGAGCCGACTACAGCAAATCTAGGGGAACTCCCTGAGGTAATTAATCCATCAACAGGGCTTTACGATAAGCTTTTTGCCAAAAGGTACTGGTGCTCTCAGTGAGGAAAAAAATAAGAAAAGAAATGCAGAGAAATCGACATGGCCAAATTTTATAAACACTTACTTTTTAATTTGGGTAGTTATAATCAAACATTAATAGAAAAACTCCCATCCCCCTTCTTTATTAAAAAAAAAAAGAAAGAAATATCCTAAAGTACTCAATTCAGCTTGGTCTGACCAGACTGTGATGCTCAAGATGGCACATTCCCACTTCCCTAATACTTTACTGCACTGATTATTACATGTTTGTGATTTAATAGCCCTGCTGGTGTTGTCTTCTTGTCCATGTAGTTGTATTTGTAGCAGTAATATAAACACTCTCCATGTGCTTTAGCAGATTTAACAGACTTTCAGCAGCTGGTATTCAGACAAAGTTGTATTTTTCCAGCAAGAAAAATGAACAATCTGTTTTTAACATTATAAGCAGTCCCGATCAACCAGTGCATTGAAGAATATAAAATTTGTCGTCTGTTCAGAACCTCGTGGCTGCGTTATAAAGCCTGAAGCATCCGTGCCCATGACAGAACTTCATGCGCGCCACTCTTTAAAATTTGAATAAAAGAGGATTAAAAGTTATAATGGCACACCTTGCAATATGCTCTTACGTTACTAGATTTTTATACAGGAGACGACAAGATGGGAGATATGAGCAGTGTGGCAAGCCTCCCAGTTGAAGAACTAAACTCTTTGAGAAAATTGACCACATTTCACATAAAACAAGCAGATGTGATGTATGCACGTTTTCTAACCACCATTAAGAAAACATTATAGCAAGAATAAGCATACTCTTTCCTTTATTTTTTGATAAAGCCTTGATTTTTCTGCCCCTGATTTTTAATAAATACAGACTTGCTTATCAAATAAATATATATCCAGTCAGAGTGCTGGACTTCATCGATCAAGCTTTGGTCTTCCCAGGTGGTTCAATTTCTACTAACTTCACCTAAAAATAAAAATAATTTCAATAAGGATCAAAAACTAGCAAAAAACAATCTGATCAATCCAGCTACAAACTGCAGCTCAGTCTGTGGGGTGCTGACGGTAGAGAGAAGTATATAAACCTAACCAGCTTTAGCGAGCTGCTGGCATAACTATAGATATTAACGAGAGATGGAGGCCAGTGGAAAGAGACGAACCCTCCAACAGCAGCCATCATGGGCTGCGCAATCAATCAGCCACAGTTCAAAGCAAATTGCAAATTGTGCAGCACTGCAATAATGAATCGCTCACATTCTGCACCATTATTATTATTTCTACTGCCACACATATTGTAAAGGGGGGGCTATCATTTTACTGGATACTGAAGGTACCTGGCTAAGCAAGGCTTCGTGCTCATGTCAAGGATGAAGAAAGAATTAACCAGTAGCAGAGGCACACAGCATTTTTATAATCTCCTGAGAGGAGGAACGTGAGAAAAAGAAAGTGAGAACAACAAAAAGAACCCACAGCAGTCAGCCAGGACGTAAGAAATGTAGTCCATCAGATCAGGACATGTGTGAAAAGCAGTACAGCCATGAAGAGATTTAAGCTGCTCTCACTCTAAAATTCTGTGCTATACAAACCCTTCAGTAGAGCGGAGTACGATCAATTCACAATACCATCAAGTGATTTTAAAACTATTCTTTAAAAGTAGTCTTCATGCATCTTTTGTTTTTATTTCTATAGCCTAGAAATGCCTAGAACAGGGGAGGCTGTGGCGCAGGTGGTAGAGCGGGTTGTCC
This sequence comes from Prietella phreatophila, assembly GCA_025728095.1. Classification (NCBI taxonomy): domain Eukaryota; kingdom Metazoa; phylum Chordata; class Actinopteri; order Siluriformes; family Ictaluridae; genus Prietella; species Prietella phreatophila. The sequence goes on along the minus strand of JAOUWY010000062.1, from coordinate 25,480,742 downwards.
ACTAATTGTAGGGTTGGCGGTTCGATTCCCAGTCCAGATGACTCCACATGCCGAATTGTCCTTGGGCAAGACACTGAACCCCAAGTTGCTCCCGATGGCAAGTTAGCGACTTGCAAGGCAGCTTTGCTACTATTGGTGTGCGAGTGTGTGAATGAGACAGTGTAAAGTGCTTTGGATAAAAGCGCTATACAAGTGTGCCATTTACCATTTATAGCCTACATTATATTCTGTTTCCAAACAGCTGCTTCTTCTTTTTTTTTTTTTTTTAATTGCATCATGAACAAAACTTAAAAGGCTTAATGTTAGTTCCATTAGGGGTCTCAGAACAATTTTAAATTGTTTAACAAAAATTAGTGACGCACTGAAAGGAAAATTCTGGGCCGAAACTGAAACTTCGGGATGCACTTGGCGGAAAACCAAAACGGATTGTTTTATTTTTTTTAAAGCCATTTTAAAATATTTTTGTTTGTTTGTTTAACTGTATTAGACTGAATTCAGTTCATGAATTTAATGAAACTTTTATTGAAATTAAAACACCAAAACAAAACAATATTAAATATATTATTGTTCAGATTTATTTTATCCAGTTATCTAAATAATGTAACTAACTATTATGATCAGCAAAACAGCAGTCAAGTAATGAACGCAGCAACTCGAGGATAGATTCCTGAAAATACAAAAAGTTTAAATGAGTTACACAATCATTTTACTGAAAATAACCAGCAGAACACAGAATGGCAGCGGGCCTCTATGCTGCTGTTGTTTTGCTGTACTCTGCATATTGAACAGGATGTCGTGTTTTCAGGTGGTGTATCAAACCTGTTGTGGAGCAGTGCTTGGGCACCGCACCCCCTCTTGAAATTTCTGCTGAACAAACACTGCACACGGCAAATTTGATGTCTTTATCAGAAACTTTGAAGCATTTCCAAACTGCTGACATGGTCGCCCTTTGCCGAGTAGAGCAGTGATAACGGTTGGCTAGACTGAAAGTGAAATCGGAGCACTGAGCTCTGAGAGGTGGGACGGGAGCATGGCGGCGTATATTTTCGGCTCATAGTTTCAGACTTTCCCTTTCTGCAGACAATTTCCGGCGTCCAAAATTTCGGTGCGTCCTTAAAAAACTAAAATAAATTTGTTCAACAGACATGCTTACATCATGTATTTTCTGTGCCATTAGGTCATACCCTATGTAGGGACTATATAACATGAACAGAATAGCTTCTCAGGCTAAACTGGAAAATTATTCCTAAGCCTAGTTAAAATAATAGTTATTAAAGGAATTTCACTTACTTGTTTATGTTTTATTGTGACATTTTTCAAACCAGTCTGATGTACCTATAAATTGTGCCCTTCTCTATGCTTTACAAAAAAAAATGCTCTACTCTTAAGAGCCAGAGAGGCTTTTTCACAAATCTGCAAAATCTCTAGAACCACAGCACAAACCTGCTTTACTCAACAGTCCAGAGTGTGTGACGAACCTGCTTTCCAAAACGCTGCAACCTATTCACTCTCGCTCAGAGCGAAAAAGGACAATACACCCTTCAGTCCCTTGGGGGAAAAAAAATTAAGGTCAAAGGAGGGGGCTAATTTATGTTTCCACCTGTAGGAAATGAGGATGGGACAGACACTAATTCACCCAGCTTTGTTTGCAACACTTGTTCCCACTAGAAGAGGCTTAAGTTCATGCATTGGCATTTGCGAACTGACAAGTGCATGGCCTCTCGTGCTAATGCTACAACATGTAATTAATACTAACCCACGCACAGGCAGACAGAGCACAAGCCACTAAAGGTCACTCAGACAGCACTCTGCATCCTTTCAGTTGCAAAAGCAAAGGTAAGACTTCATGAAGTGTTAAGAGCACGCACTCTGGCTTTTTATACCTTCCCTCTAGACAATAGAAGACAATCCTTTCCCACATTGCAGGAAACATGTTTGTTTCCTGCAGAGCTTCACCACTGTTACTCTCTCCAGCGGGCTCTACAGCATAAGAGGTGTACCTCGACCTGTCATTCACTTCAGGGAAGAGCAGCCCTGACAAAGGAATGCAAACGGAGGGGAAAATGCAGAGGCATGTTTCTCTCCACTGAGCATTTTGCATGCTGGGAGGAGAATCTTTTAGAACAGACAAATGCAAGTCTGAGATCACACTGATCTCAAACTGTGCACAGGTCCCCACTCAATCATTTATTATTCTACAGGGACAAAAATAAGCATGTATGTGTCTTACTAGTCATTCTCAGATAAAATAGAACAGTGGATCAAATGGACTGGAGATTGAGAGCTCGATGCATTTAAAATACAGCCTTCCCTCCCTCACAGAAGAATCAGAACACACACACACACTGGTGAAGAAGCAGAGCAACATTCCTTTAAATGTATGTGTATGTACATGTTTAAATACACTCTCTCAGCACTTTATTAGCGACATCTGTACACCTATTCATTCATGCGATTAACTAAAAGGCCAAGCAAGTGGCATGCAGGTACGGACCAGCAGCTACAGGTAATGTTCACATCGACCATCAGAATAGGGAAATGATGTGATCTCGGTGATTTTGACCTGTTCACCACTGTCACCGTTAGGGAGTTCAAGTACTGACGTCAAGAGAGGAGGGCCGGTGCGCAGTCGGTGTTCCAGTTCATCCCAAAAGTGTTCAGTGGGGTGGAGGTCAGGGCTCTGTGTAGACCACTCAAGTTCTTCCACTCCAACCTTAGCAAACCATCATGGAGCTTGCTTTGTGCACAGGAGCATCGTCATGCTGGAACAGGTTCAGACCTCTTAGTTCCAGTGAAGGGAAACTAATGCTACAACTGTGTGCTTCCAAATTTGTGGTAACAGTTTGGGGAAGAACCACATACGAGTGTGATGGCACACACACACTCTCCAAGGTCTCACAGTTAAGGGTATCTTCAAAGGATTACAGCAGCATGCGTAGCTACATGTACCCAGCATGGATTAAAAAGAAAATCTTGGGGAGAGGTCTTTCATACAGCACTCCAGCGTGTGTACAGGTACATCTACACTGGAAATCAACAGAGCAGGAAAAAGCCAGTCAGTCACCAAGCTTCAGACAAGCCTGTGTGTGGCAGAGCAACGTTCATTCAGTCCTGTGCCTTCTTTTAATGAACACGGGGACGTTCTGGATAATCCAGCCAGCCTAACTTTCAGCAGGCTCCCCACAAGCACATAATTTAAAACATGCACTGGCAGACAGCCATAATTCAGTGCTACTAAATAAATATCATTTCCTTGAGAGTATGTAATAGAAGACCGATACAAGTCTCGCTTTGGAACTGCAGACATGAACGTTCATCCACAAGACGCAGGTATGAACACACCGAAGCAGCGTGTACACTGTTACCACTTGTTTCTCACAAACAAACACACGTCATAACTGTTAAAAATGACACCTCTATTCAGACAATCAGGTTATCAAAATGACTTATCTAGTATGAACTGCTTTTATCAAGTTACTGTTTTAACTCTTTTAGCATCCAGAATAATTAGAAAAGAGTTCCTATACAGCTCTGAAGTGTTTGCTAGTATTGCTGTGAGACTGAAATGAAATGGAAGTAAATGAGTTCAGCTCATGCTCTGGTATAAATATGAGCCTCGTTTATCATTTATGCCCATATTCTGTCGTCCATTATTTATCATTCATACTACAACACTCGGTCACGGAGCTCTCACCAGGATGTTTCCTCTTCGGGTACTCACTCTGGCGTGTCATGCTCTTGCGCAAGGCTAATTCGTGTTTGCATAAAACTGCACTTAATCTTACCGTTTCCCAAAACTTTACAAGCTTTCGTGCGGTTTTTGCCAATTGTCTTAATTTTGCACCAAATTTTCAGGTAGCTGTAGCTTCTTCGCTATTGTGAGGTCTACATTAGCTATACTGATGTGTCGTGAGGGCAATGTTATGAACAGAACACAGTCTGGGAATGAGGTAATTCTATAGAAATTGCAGGATATGTGAAAATGCACCATAGGTAGCTGCAGGTAAGCCTACACTTACTGACCTTAACCCAGTGTAATCCTTCCAGAAAATATGAAACCCAAACAAACAGCGGGGGGAACATGCGAAAC
>JAOUWY010000062.1:25459939-25474634 GCA_025728095.1 Prietella phreatophila | reverse complement strand
GATCTGGGGGGTGAATTTAAAAAAAAGAGTTAGAGCTAGACATAGACACACCAACAAACACTCACATACACAGAGAGAGCAAGAGAAGTAAATGATGGGAATAAAAAAAAAAAATTTTAAAAAAGGAAGATGAGAGGGCTAGAGAAAAGAACAGAGCATGCCTGAATGTTTCACATGATTTTATATCACACACTCACACAGCAAGTCATGACACATCAGGAAGAATTTGGATCTGTTGCTGCCCGTCTATAGTACATGAAAAAAATATACATCAGGGTTTGAATTTTGTTTTGGTTTCTTTAACCGGTACAGTTTCTCTCATTTAACGCTCAACATTTCCATTTCAGTGATGCAAATGAGATTTTTTTACCTCAGCAGACAAGAAACTGGGATGATCTAATGCCTGGGAAACATGTGCTTAATGTAGGTGAGAGGCCTGTCAGTCAGAGAGGCATGAAACAAAACAGAATCACAGGTTTTTTTGTTTTTTTTTATTCTTTATTTTTAAATGCATGGTTTTCTGTTCCAACATGATCAGAGGCTGGGAAGATCAAAGCTGTCTGACGAGCAGGTTTCTCGGGTGGTGGGGGTTTGGGGTGGATAAAGCACAGCTCACCGGCAAAAACACAATGACACACGGTCAGTGACTGAGTGAAGAATTCATTTCCTGTCCATTGATGAAGAGAGTTGTTCATTCGAAACACACAAGAGTCCAAACACACACATGAAGACTTCAGGAAATGCAAATGCACTACTGAGATGCAATGCTATGATGCAACACAAAGGTTCTATAATACACCTGCTTGTGATTTTGCTAGAGCTCAGATTTATAGGCAGATGAGAATATAACTGACAATGGCTTTTCCAGAAGATGCTGGAAAAGTAAAGAATGTGCAGTACCTGGAGGATTTTTCTGAAGAACAGTGGGCAGTTTAACTGCTCAGGACAAACAAGGGACTCATGAACAACATCTCACAACACAAAAACAGTCGTTGATCATCCAGGTAACAACACACAGTATTAATAATTGAGCATGTGTAAACTTTTGAACTGGTTTTTGTGTCTTGTGGACAATATGTAAACATTGGTTAAGTCAATTTTAATCAACATTTTGCAGATTCTGCCAGGGGTATGTTAATTTATGAGCACAACTGTACCTACACACACACACACAGTTCCCCCCACTAATATTGGCACCCTTGGTAAATATGAGTAAAGAGGCTGTGAAACATTGTTTTTATTGTTTAACCTTTTGGCCTTTTGTAAAAAATTCACAAAAATACTCTGCTTTCAGGGATATCAAACAATTGCAAACACGGGTTTATCAAAATAAATAAACAAAAACAAATAAATACATAAATACAAAATTAAATCTAGGCAAATGTGCTAACCACCAAGCCCTCCACATAATATTTATATACAATATATTTGGTTTTCTGCAATCTGCTTGAAATTCAAAGTAGCTGAGATTGCATTTTTTCCCTTAAATGTCAGAGGTGAAATATTTTTCAGGTGCATGCAAAGCAACTGTCACGATTTTATGTAGATTTATGACAAAATGCGGCTTTTCAAATGTGTTTCAACTGAGTAAACAGTTTCAGGGTTTTCAAAAATTCCTAAAACCATTCTTACTAACAAACAAATATGTTCAACAAACTATTTGTATGCCAAGCTTTTTTTAAATGACCAGTTACAAGGTCCGTCAGCTTGTTAGTCGTTTTGCTCTGCTATTTGCTAGGCCACTTTAAAATAAAATGAGCCGCTGATTTGTGTGATGCAACCAAGACCCAAGTAGTCATAAATAAATAAATTTTATGATGAATACTTCATCCACAGTACTGGTAGGTTTTTTTTTTTTTTGGTTCTGTAGTATTTGTAATGATATGGTTAGTGCTTTTGGGGAATGAATTTTAATACTCAGCCATAGTGTTCAACATATTTTGACTGTGACAAACAGCGGTGCCCTGGAATGCAGTTGGATCAGTATTATTTGTAGGCTATGACATCGAGTGCTCCAGCATCTAAATATGCATTGTTAGATTTAGGACTGGCTGCCATGCATTCGGTTTAGGCAAACCATTACACACAGAACAAGGCAAAGCTTCTCTGAAGAACAGGAATGCAACAGGGGAACACATTCCTCACCAACAGATCAATCACAGCTTTGGTATGCATGATTCAGGCTTCCTGCACATGCAGCACTCTCTTCCTTTCCTCAGAGAGAGGAGCCAAATATTTACTCCCATCCTCTGCCACCCGTGTCTGCACCGTTCCAGCTGCACAGCCATAAATCTGTTACTTTGAGAAGCATTTGTATCCTAACCGACATTAAACTGGCTTAATACTGCCATGGGAAGGAGAAATGTTTGCCATAATCCAGGAACTGGGCTTTAGGGAGATGAACCACAGCTCTCTCTCTGTCTCTCAATGCCTATAGCACAAGGTTATCCCTTTCCTAGACCTTCACTGTGTAAATGAGTGGCATAAGCCAGGTGTTGATGAAGAAAGCATTGTCTCGTCATATATCCTGGAGGAACTGTTACTCAAGTGTAGTGAGAATAAAAGTGTTACTGCACACGTGTGTGAATCGTTAAATTTAACAAGAGCTCGTCATTTACTGTAGTTAGCGCACCAAGGTTAGCTGTTTTGGTTTTATTGTGATCTTATGAATTTTGTGTTTACGTAACGTTACAAGACGTTTACGATTTTGCAACATGGGTTGTGCCATGTCCTTCTCCATCATGTGTGGATTAATCTGATCAGAATCTACAAGAATTCTAGCCACGTCCCAAAAAAGTGCATAAAAAGTACAGACACTACTGGTGGTAGGATTAGGACATGATTCAAACTGGGAGATATAATCCTACCTGCCAAAGTTGTGAGATTCCCCCAATATTACATCAGCCCACACAGGATTTTTTTCTGTGTTTGTGAGATTGCAGCCAAAAATGCTTCATTTTGCTTTGTTTTTTTATTTATTTATTTTTTGTTTGGGGGAACTACTTTTTTGTGGAAAAACTACTTTAACTTGCGAAACTGCAAATATGCAAAATAGTTCTGCAGTGATGTTTGCTGGTAAATGAGACCTTTTAGCTGTTATGCTCGACACACATGAATCGAAGAGGGCTGAACAAACGTTGTGATGATGTCACATGACGCGTCTTGGCCCAAATCTTTTTGAAAAACTGCAAGCTCCTGCGAATATTGCAGCGTGTCCTTGATTCTGCATTAATTTCTGCGATCGCAAAATCCTGGATGGACTGTTACACAAGTGTAGTGAGGATAAAATTCACGCATCAGTGTGACTCGTTAAATTTAACAAGAGCTCGTCATTCAGTTAGCGCACCAACGTTCGCTGTTGGAGTTTTATTGTAATCTCGCACTGCTGTTTATGAATCCATGACCTAATAGCAAATTTCCACATTCAGTGTTTATTCTACAACATCAATAGTACCAGTCTAGACAGCCTGCCATGTTAAAACGCAAAACCCTAGAGGAGAAAGGCTTCTCTCGGTTATAGTCAACACTCTGCGTGTATCATTGAGGCTGATCATTATGAACCATCAGTCTCAAAAACAGTTTAAGAGAAAAGGTTTCTCTGTTTCTACTGATTAGAACCCGACATCTCTGACGAATGTCAGGATGACTCACAGAAGATCAGGAACATTATATTTTATTAGTATTTTTCCTCTCCTCACTCACTCATGCAAAATTTTTCCAAATTTCAAAAATTATTAGGGAACCGTGAAGTGCTGCGGCTGAGTATTTACTCAGGCTTCGAGACCTACGAGTTCATGTAAACTCACTAGTATCGTTGTTATTCATAATGCCGTTCACTCAACAGTTTCTGATCTGACGAAGTTTTAATTTCTGAACATCTTTACAGAGGAATTTAGCAAACATGTGATGGAGAAAAAAAAACTGCCGATGAGAGAGCAACAGAATAGAAACACTTACTGCAACAAACTGTGCTGGAAAAACTGAAAGATGACGACCTTGGTTAAAAGTTAAATGTCACTAACCGGGTAGTCATGCAATCAAACTGAAACTATGCAGCATGCCGATATTCAGGATCGGGCTGTAATTTGCAGCTCCCCTGGCATTAAAACCAGTGTAAAGGGTGAAGTTAGAAAAGTTTCCAAAAAATAAAAAGAACTGAAAGAATGCATTGTGCTATGCACAGAATTTTCTTCATTCCTGTACCACATACACAGTTTTCATGGTTTTTGAGACGGCAAAAGAAAAAACAATCCAACGAAAACTTAGTTGTTACATGTTACTCTAAAAATATGTTCTTGTATATGGAATTAAGTTAAGAAACGAATAAACAATGACAAAGAAGAAAAACCCTCTGAAAGTGAAAACAGTGAAATCACTGGTTTCTAAGTTTTTTCTTTCTATGTTTCCAAGCTTTCCAAGGATTTTTTTCTAATCATGGTTTAACGAATGTGCTGCCAGAGTTTTCACCTACGCTCGCCATTCTAGAACATCTCTCACATGTGGGTGGATAAATCTCTTATCCGAGATTTACTCTCATTTGCTAGTGAGATTTGGATTGACGACTAACTGGACAGGAAGTACAGCCTTCAGTGTTGCGAATTTTAGACAGTATTCTAGACCTCTGTATAGTTAATAGCGTTTGTACTTTGTAGTGAAAATTACTTACTTAGTATATCATTTCAAGTTTTGGGTAATCTCACACGACTATTTTTACAAGATGATCTCTCAGGAGAGGCACAGAGCGGCGGCGTCATCATCGACTTCAACCTTCTAATCCTCAGCTGGACACTGGAGCTGTCAAGCCACTAGCCAATGAGAGTAAATCGCTGTTAAGTCCACACATATGTGACATTTGTGCCAGACTGATGAATGTAAACTTGGAGAGTAAACAGAAAGTTTGAAAGCTTAAACAAAACCTATGGTAGCGCATTCATAGACCATGATTAACAAAAAATTAAAGAATGCCATTTACTTGACCATGTCAGACCAAGGTAAAATGTTTGCCAGTGAATTCACCGTTTTCAGTTTCAGAGTGTTTTTCTTCTCTCATTGTATAGCTTTGTTTGTTTCTTGAAAGTTTACACTCAGTACTTTTGGCTCAAATTTAATTGCATACTTTGTACTGTAGTGTGTATTAGGAGTTAAAAGAAAAACAACAGTATTTTAACAAAGTAGGTCAGTTGTGTATTATTGATCCATCCATTAGTGTTATTTCATCCTTATTCGTACTTAGAATTTGGGGAACGAGTGAAAAAAAAAATATTTCTTTTAAATATTTACTCCGTCCAATGTAGCATTTGTGGCTGCTGAAAAGAAAAAGGCTGATTTAACAAAATAAAGCAAGTAAGGCACAATCATGGATTCTTTACAAGCTGCTCCAATTCAATAATGTTCTAATCCCAGAAGATAAATCATTAATTATTAGTTCTTTGCATGCCAGAAAAATGCAAGGCAGGATATTTACTAGCTACACTGCCAGCAGAAACCATCTTTATTCTCACCTGCTGGAGTCGAAAGTACAACTCACCTAGGGGAGCTCTCATGTCCATCTGTCTCTCGCTGGCACTTTCAGTTGTTCTATTCTCAAGCTACATGACCAACCAAACACTTTTTTTTTCTGTTGGAGAGATTTTTTAGGCATTGTTTAATCTGCTGGTTTTTTTTTTTTGGAGAACTTCCATTCTCTTCAGAGAACATGCATTAGGTGAAGAGACTGAAAGCTCTTCAGGTCAGGTCAGAGTATTAAACCTTGCTAAAACCCTCCAGAGACGAACAGGTTTGGAGGAGGCCCATCAGGATTTGAGTACACTTGACTGAAGGACTGCAGGAAGGAAAAAAGCACATCAGATAAAACGGAGAGAAAGATATAAGACACAAGGTCATAAAAAAAAAAAAAAACTAAAAATGTGCGATGGGAGAATGTTGTAGAGGAGAGCGTAAAAGCAAATGGTGGATCAGACACAGAGAGGCAGAGTGCTAGAGACAGAATTTAAAGCCATTAGCTAGAAGTACACTAGATTAGATCATATTTAGAATCACTCTGAGTGCACTTCCACAGAACACAACGGCTCGACACGGCTCGGTAACAAAAGCAAACCAAAAGCTATCCATATCCTGGCTCTCTGTGTGTGTGTGTGTGTGTGTGTGTGTGTGTACCACTTTCCCATCACATAACTACACATGAAACAGGACTTTCTCTGGAGGATTTCAGGTGATGATTAAATATACACAAATAATAAAATATGAATTAAAATGTAAACAAACTCATTTGCAACTAAACCAGGGGTCTCATTTCATGTTAAACTGTGTGCGTCACTGGAGTCTCTCTTTCTCATAGTAAATAATGAGCAAACATTCACTGTCACACAAAATGACTTCTGAATTCAAATGTGAAATGAAAGAATGAAAATGTTTGTGCAGGTAGAAAAGCACTTCTGGGGAGGGTTACTAATACAGATGATGTGGGAAATAAGGAGGCAGAGAGGAAAGAATGGCCTCCTACAGAGCAGCACAGAGCCATGTGTCTGCCACTAACTCCTACAGCGCTGCTGCAACTGTATTAAATTCACCCTGGCTAACTTCATCTACCCGGTGCATCCGACGACCTTGAAAACATAAATCCTGCCTCCCTGAAACATTTCAGCAAATGAAGCAGCACTGCTTCTGACAGATGAACGTGAGCAACAGGAGGGAGGATTTATAGGACTGTGGTCAGGGACAGAGGACTTGGAGCTACATGAGGAGGTACACATGCTCTGGTCATGCTCTATTGCGGGCCACACAATCAAAGATTAATGCCACCAATACGCACACTTTGTTGTATGATGTCGTCAAATTTTAGAGCTTGCTCTGGAGTGTGTAATGTGCCTAATCTGGGTTTTATGGAGTAACAGAGAGAATTAATTGACAATATTCTATTATTAGTCAGCAACTAGTAAACGCGTTTGGCTGAACCACTACGGTTACAGTAAAGGAAAATCCTCTGCATTTTATATTTTATCAGTTGGTAATTATTCATGTGAACCTTATATACCACGGGGATGTAAATCTGGCAATAGCAATTCATTTAAAACTCAGTAGAGATACCTGTATCTTTAAATATCAATAAAAACAGCTATAAACACAGGAAAAAGGTCACCAAATGATCTAGTGGTAATAAGTCAAGGTGATTAGACTTGCAATATAAACTTGATGTTACAATGCTCACCCAGAAGGCTTAATGAGTAATAAAAAAAGCCTTCAGGATTATAAAGCATGTCCAAATGACTTGATTTAATACTGCGCCTAGGCAACCAAAACTGCCAAACCAGGGCAGGATCGGACTATGGGCTACGATTTCACAAGTGCTTCAGCGCCAAGACGCTGGTCTCCAGGTTACCCTCCATCTCTCAGCAGACAGGAGAACATTTCAGCATGTTCAGACTAGCTAAGACTGGAACACTGCCACACGGCACCAATGTACCCAGCCCTGTGGGGAAAAACAAAAAGGCCTCAAACAGATACCATGATCCTCTTTAGATCTCACGATGCAGCCAGGGAAGTGTGGAGATAAATGTGAGGTCTGCAGGCTACAAATACAGGAAAACTCTGACCAGTGCAAGAGCATTCACCAGACCTAGCTAGAAGCCTCTAGCAGCTATATAGCACAGGGAATGTATGAGTGAAGAAATAAGCAAGAGGGATTTATACACACAAACACAAAAAAACCTTGTAATTGGGTTACACTAGCCAACCCAGAAAATGACTGAAAAGCCCTTCAGATACGAGAAGCAAAAAAAGTCTGTGGATCTCTAAACAGCAAAGTAGTCTACTTGCTGTTTTCCTTACTGGTATTAACACCAGTGCAACACCAAAAACATTTTAAAACGTAAACAAAAGTAATGTTCGGTTACTAGTGTATTTTACAAGCCGTTGGACTTGGTATACACAAGTCAAGGACTGTGACATCAGCCGATGCAGAGGGTGGGGCTTATTCGTTTTCACACTAGTCTAACCGACATACATGCTCATCTACCAAACACTAGTAAGATATCACCTAAAATCTTACCAGTATGATGCTTGAATGAGCTTAGCTTCATTTCAAAGCCCTACTGCCTCAAATTTAAACACTTGCAGAGTGAAAACAAAGGCACGAGAACGACAATACAGGACGTGTTACCCAAGATATTCTACCATTAGGTTTTGTTACGGGCACAAACACAATAAGTTTAATAAAAGTTGTGCTCAGCATGACTCACTCCATTTAGGTCTAAAATGCCTCTCTATTTACAGTGTCTTAAACCGGCAAATAAATAACAGAGCTCCTTTCTGAGTGACCCAGGTGACTGCGTCAAGTCAGGTGACGCACACGGTGTCTGAACACGGAGGTGTAAATGGCAAAAAGGCTGCTGGAGTGGCTCTTTACTAGATGAGGATGTAGAGAAACCTGCTGGCTGCTATGCACTCAGACACACAAAAAGAATGTGAAAATGTTGAGTAGTAATACAACAGATACAGAGTACAATGCATGCATAAGATACAGTCTGTTTAATTTCTACTATTGTTAGAGGTTTTTTAATAACTGTATGGCAGTAAAAAGTTTGAAGGAAGATCCTAATATCACATCCCTCAGAGTTGCTGAACAAAACCAAAAGCTTGGGAATGTTCTGCCCCATGTACATCACATCACACCTTTACCTGATGTCGCTACAGATGCCACTACAGTGACTGGTCTCATCAAAGATCAGGACAAGTCTGCATACAGAGGGGGAAAATTGAACAACCTGTAGGTGAACATGTTCCCGACTGGAGTTCCTGGCGGACTTGAAGGTGCTGCCAACCACTGCGTTCTCTTACTATACAGGAAAAGACTGATGGATGTGGAGGAGTCTCCTGGGATCTGAACCGGGAAGCCAATATAGACTGCATAACTGAAAAAAATCTGCAGTGGATGTACTTTCTGCAACAGCTGAGGAACCAGCTGTAGGAGCTGTTGTAGCTCTGTAATCTCCACAGTGTTTTTTTGGGTCTGTCTGATTTGGGTCGGCTGCCAGGATTATCGGTAGAAACCTGTCCACCCACCAGGACCCAATCGCGTCCAGAGCCAGGAACAAAACATTAATGCAGTCCTGATACGCTGGCCATTATATATTAAAATTCTTTCACATCAGAGTCAAAACCACCAACCACTGTAAGAGCAGATGAGATTCTGCTCATTTGTTGTAAAGCTCATGAACATTTAATCCCGCCCCCCCATGTATGCTATATGACCAAAACTTTGTGATTACCTGAACATACCCATATGTGGTTCTTCCACAAATTGTTGCCACAATGTTGTAAGCACACAATCATATAGGATGTCTTTGAAGGCTGTAGTGTTAAAAATTTCCCATCACTGGATCCAGGAGGCACAAACCTGTTCTGGCACAACAAAGTCCCTGTGCACAAAGCGAGCTCGATGAAGACATGGTTTGTCAAAGTTGGGAGTGGAAGAACTCAAGTGACCTCAATCCCACTGAACAGCTATGAGTTGAATTGGAAACAAACACTGACTGCACCCCAGACCTCCTCAAACTACATTCAGTGCCTGACCTCACCAATGCTCTTGTGGCCGAATGAAGACAAATCCCCACAGCCATGTTATAAAATCTAGCGCAAAGCCTTCCCAGAAGATTGGAGGTTATTGTAATAGCAAAGGGGGACTACATCTGGAATGGGATGTTCAAAAACAAGGTGTTCACAAATGTTTGGCAATATAGTTTATGATTATGTTACTATCAGCATCGTGTATAAAGTGCAGTAGTATTTTTACACCGTGCCAGAATACGCAGTATCCATCAATGTTGCACAAATTTGCCATCTTGTAATGCAGGCACAGAAAGTTTGAAAGGCAAAACAAATACAAAGACTTTGTATTGACAAGTGTTCTTGGCAAATAAGTGAGATTCTGATTTCAAACTGAAAGATGTTGAGCATAGACAATCATCCTGTATGTCGAATACTACCTGCTGCCATAAAGACAGATACAAGACTACGAATATTGCGGAGAATACAGCCTAAAGTTTAGCAGAAGACATTAGACATTGTAATACACACCATAAAAACACAAGACATTATTCAGTGGCAGGTACCTACTATACACAATATAAATAGGAAATGGAAATTGTATTACATTAAAGAAAAATAAAACCCTATTTCACCAAGAGCCAGGCCAATAACTAAAAACGCAAGGCAGAATTTACATCTCAAGCTCTCCTTCTTATATTATGAAAAATGAATCCTAACATTGTAAGAGTGGTTTCAGAGTGCAGCACACAACTCATGCAAGACCAAGAACACTGTGAGACAGACAGCAACCTTTTAGTTACCTGATACTGGTTAATGTCTAGCAGTCACTCGCAGCAGAAGCATTGCTCTTACTCTCCTGAAAGCAATAACACGGTTGGACTAGACCAGGGGTCGGGAACCTTTTTTTCCTCCAGAAGAGCGACATCTTTTAGTTAACACAATTTTTTTTTTTTTTTCCGAAAGAGCCACTGCAAAAACCTCGTGTGTGTGTGTGCGTGTGTTTGTGTGAAAAGAAAAAAAAAACAGGGGCATGTCTTATTTTCTGAAAGATTTGTTCTTTCTTTTTTTTTTTTCTCACCATGCCAGCTTATATGGCTATATTCATGGCGGGAGTCAGGTTTAGTTATTTAAATTACAGCTAACTAAAGCTGTTTAAGATTAATTTGTCCTAAAAACCATTCCTAAAACTACATTTGGATTCACTTGATTAAAAACCTTTCCAAAAGTATCAGCTCTATGCATTTTAGGCACTCGTTTACTGGCTGTGTTTCTGGATTTCAAGATATCTAATAACCAAGCATTCCACACTCCTGACCAGCTGGTAAATTCTCCATACAGCAACGACCCAGAATGTACAAGCCTTCAAGGGTAGCGAAAGTTTGCAACTGTGTGTGAGTGTGTCCCTACCCACTGCTGAATGATACAGGTTTCCTCAGAACTGTAGAGATATGACAGTCCAATAAAATATGTTTAATTGGTAGCTGGTATTGACCAGATGCATACTCTGGTGAAACTTTCTCCTGATAATAAAAAATGGTGTGTGAGTCTTGTATGTCCTATCTGGCATCATGTGTAAATGACTTGATCCCAGCGAATTTTATTTCCCGTAATTAGTTGTTTAAACACTGAATTTATCCTGGTTCAGGAAATCAGCAGACAGTTCAGTCGCCATACTCAACATGCATGGTTTTATAGATCCTCCATCAGTAAAAAGTTCCCTGTCTTACAATCTCCAATGATCCAGCAAAGCTGACAGCATTGCCCTTGTCCACGCTTGTAGCTGCTGCGGTCCTGCTTGTAACGTGTTCGCGATCCGTGCACGTTTTCCTTCGGCTTTCACCCACCGGGTCCTCTGCTACAAACGCTGCACAGTGGGTTTCGCAAATGTCGCTTAACAGCTGATTTTTTTTTTAAATGAGGCAACACGTTCTGTGTATATCAGACACCGCTGAGCACTAGAGCTTTCAATAAAAGCAAGTTTCAGTCTAGTCACTTTGAAATTTTCATGCTCCTCTGAATTATTTTCTTTTTGCCATCTCTACAAACGAACTAGGTAGCTGCTTGAATCTGAGCATGAGAAGTTACCATAGAAACGCCAGTGGTTTGCCATTGATTTGGGCCATGCCACATGCACACAGCACCGCATATGCGCACTAACTGGAACGGAGTGAAATATATTATTGAAAACTGACTTTTGATTTCATTCAACTTCGGTAGGCTGAACAACAAAGGAATTGTAATTGACTTTCCATTTTCTACAGGAAACTGATCTCTAGTGATGTGTCTAAGTTTTAACGAGGACATGTTGATGAAGGGTGAGATACCTGGGCTTGCGAGACATTTGTTCCCGACCACTGGAATAGACTTTTTACAAATATGGAACATTTCTCCTGAGCTTGCAGTACCTGTTATTGTTCTGCTCTTGCATTCAATGTAACAGAAACATTCATCATAAGCTCATTAATATTAAAAGGGATACTCTGGCACATACACTGCTTCAGAAAGAGCAGGAGCTATAAACGTATTTACTCGTAACGTACTTTTAACACATCATTGTAAAAGTAGCTTTCAAAATAAAGCACAATAACTGCACTCAAAAGCACAAGCCTGAACTCCAACAGCATCAACCTGTCTATATGTTAGCACTGAACAATTCATCACATCTTAATCGTTACTACAATTGTTGATTTAATGAATGAACATAACCGCTATATCCGAGGGCATAACTAAAATTAGGTAATGACTTTTTTTCTTGTTGATTCTGGAGCATTAAATCACAGGCTCCCTATTCTTCTGATTTAACCACGGGACCACAGAGCACCCTGCCCTTTTTCCTTCTCACATCTGCTGAGACGGCAGGCTAAAGCAATTTCATCAGGCTACAAGGAGTAAAGTAAAGATCACTAGACAACAGAGACCAAACTTATGCTAGCTACTGTAGTGGTAAATTTATTTATTAAACATTTAAAAGACCCAATTTGCGGTGTATACACACAAGAGGCCTACTTGTGTCTGTTTGTGCTTTCAGTACCTCCTGAGAGCTTGAGAGACAGAGAGATAGGGAGAGAGAGAGGGGGAGAGAGAGACTTTGACTTTTACAATACTTTATTTAACAAAACATCACATTGTACACATAAAAGTGAAATGTGGGTCAATAAATAAATAAAATGTAAAGAGCATTTTAAAAAGACCATAAATATATTGGGTAATAAATAAATGAGTTAAATAAAATAAGCCAGTGCAACCAAAAGTTTAATCGTTAAGAACATCATCAGCCTAATGTTGGTGTAAAACAAAGTTCTCCCTCGAGAGAGAGAGAGAGACGGAGAGAGGGAGAGAGAGTGAGAGAGAGAGAGACAGAGAGAGAGAGACAGAGAGAGAGAGACAGAGTGAGAGAGAGAGAGAGAGAGAGAGAGAGAGAGACAGAGACAGAGAGAGAGCGCATCGTCTCAGTCATGCTGTAAGTACAGGGCAGAAGCGAAACGTCCAGCTGTTGCACTTTCCATGAATATTTTTCTCATGTCCTCAGGCATGAGATTCCCAGAAACCTGGCCATACACACACACACACACACACACACACACACACACACACACACATAAACACACACACACACACAAACACACACACATAAACACACACACACACACAGCTGACCTGTGAGTACTACTGGCCTTTGTGTTCAACTTGGCTTAAACTAAAGCACACTCGCGTGCCACCTGTTCACACGCATACACACTTTTTATCACACTATCACACACACCCATACACACACACACACACACACACACACACACACACACACACACACACACACACACACACACTGGGGTTGGTGCATGGGCCTCTAAATTTTTCTAAGAAAAAGATGGCCTGTTTAACGAACATCGTTCCACTCAGTCAGGTCAAAGATATATTCATCTCCCTGACTTCCTTCCTTATCTGATCACAACAACAAAAAACCCACTGGTGACAGTGTAGTCCGTGTACGACTCTCAGCACGCACGTGTGTGTGTGTGTGTGTGTGTGGGCACGTGTTATCTTTTAAATGACAAAAGATTCACCGTTAACAGATAGGTACAAATCATATCGATTTCTTCATCGTCTCCACGTTGCCTTTCTGTGCATTTAACCCTTTAATTCACCACAGAACCAACTGCTGATTAGACATTCAAACCATCCAATCAAATCCATGCAAGCAAACAAACAAGAACTGTGGAACACAACCAATCATCTTTGAGTAAACGCAGTCTTTCTACTTTCTACATATTTACTGCTTCCTGATCCATGTGCCTTTATTTCTTTCTTTTTGAAACTGAGACAGAAAGGAAGATGATGGAGGCAGCTCTGCTGTGATTTTATTCACTGTTTCATTTCATTTCATGCTCTGAGAAAAGATACTGATTTTAACCCCGCCCCTCACGCTGTTAAAAATTTTCCTACCATTCGAGGCAGCTAAATAGTTGAGAATTTGTCACTGTTAAAATAAATACAAACATAAATAAATCATGTAAAACATGAGTAAAGATACACTTATTTCATTGTGTTTTCTTGCTTTGTTCATTTGTTTGTGTAGTGCATGGTCTCCTTGTTTTTGAATAACTTTTGTTCATTACTTGTTTGTTTGTTTGTTTGTTTGCTTAATGCATGGTCTCCTTGTTGTAATTGTATCTTTATGTAATTAAATAACTCATATTTAGGTGTTTGTATGATTGTTTTGCTTTTTGCTTGTTTTCTTGTTTGTTTGTTTGGTGCATAGTTTTCTTACTGGCAATTTATCAATGAATTATATATATGTGTGTGTGTGTGTGTGTGTGTGTGTGTGTGTGTGTGTTGTTGCTGGGCAGCACTCGTTGCTGTGGTGAAGTCGAGGGACATGCACTGGTCACTGCTGTCTCAGAGAGATCAGCGAGATGTCAGTCTGAGCTCACTGCGCATGCTGATTGTGGCAGACGGAGCCAATCCTTGTGAGTGCACACAAACACACACACACACACACACACACACACACATGCATGCACACACACAGCATATGCAGTATAAGACATTTAAGGTTTATGAATGTGTGTTTGCGCATCTGTGTGTGTGTGTGTGTGTGTGTGTGTGTGTGTGTGTGTGTGTGTGTGTGTGTGTGTGTGTGTGTGTGTGT
>JAOUWY010000062.1:25409832-25419919 GCA_025728095.1 Prietella phreatophila | reverse complement strand
TACACCCCTCACATTTTTGTAAATATTTGATTATATATTTTCATGTGACAACACTGAAGAAATGACGCTTTGCTACAGTGTAAAGTAGTGAGAGTACAGCTTGTGTAACAGTGAAAATTTGCTGTTCCCTCAAAATAACTCTACACACAGCCATTAATGTCTAAACTGCTGCCAACAAAAGTGAGTACCAGAATAAATATCAGTTATCGGGCACATAAACATGCAAATAATCTGAATGGTTTATAAAAACATCAATATCAGTCGATCTCTAAAGTTGACATTAGTGTTGCCAGAACATCCTGGATCTAATCAAACTAGTTTTCCTGCACATGCTTTAAAATTGTTAACTGGGCAACTGTAGGTTGAGAGTTTGGTTCTCACCTGTAGGTAGGCTTGCTGACAGCGCTGCACGAGCTGGTGGAAAGCAGGAGTGCGGAGGTGAGCGTGAATGTGGGCAGGATTCAGCCTCTGCAAAGCCTCCATAATGATCTCCTGCAGCACGAATGGACTCAGCACACCTTTGGAAGCCCCCACACAGAACTGATACACGTAATTCACACCTGGAGACAGGGACACACGGAGCGGGAACAATATTCAGGGGAAGTTGAATGAGGCTTCATGACAGAAAATTATACAACAGAATTGGGCAGCATTTAAAAAGTCGAGGATCTGTTTGTGAGGATCTTGATGAGATGATTCTATATCCTTCTCTCCTCCCTATATGAGCTATTACATTAAGCCAATTGCACCACTCATTCCAGCAAGAGAACAGAAAACCGAATAGCCATATTCTAGGCATGATAGAATTACCGAGTCGTGCAGCAAGGCCTAGCAGCCATTTCACGTCCTCGGTGTACGGAGGGCTACGGGAGAAGTTGTTAGGATGGTCGTTGTGAGCTCTCCTACCCAGCATCTCTAGGGCCAGCATACCTGCATGAGAACATAACCACTTGCATCAGCAATTATCCACCTGGCACTTACTCATACACCAAAGACTATTTATCTTATTAATTTGCTAAACCTTCCCACAGGATGGTGATTAAACACCGGCCATGCATACTTTTAAATTTCTCAAGGCTTAACACCCATATCACTGCCACACCATGACTCCAAATTCACCTCCCTTAATCTTCTTGATTACTTTCTCTTTTTTAACGATATACTTTTTTTTCCCTCCCAAGAAGTGTAAATTACAAAGCTATGTCAAGTTATTATATCATTTCCTGTGCTGCACACTCTGGAATATCGTTCAATCTCCCCCAAATCCCATGAAGCAGCACAACTTAAAGCATCAGTCAATAAAACTAGGAGCTAATAAAAATGCAAAAAGACACCGGCAACTTAACCATTAACACAAATGTATTGATAAACCCCTTCCGCAAGATCCCTCAGTTTAGCATGTATTCCATCCAGCATGGCTTCTTCCTTAAAGCCCTCAGCTGTTGTACAGTACAGCATAAGGAATATCCGTTTTTGGACAAGTCATAAGACTTAAGAATCTTAAACAATACGAGTCAAAAAGAAGCCGCCCAATATGTCTCCAACGCGAGATTCTCTTCTCTACATCACGTAATACACCCAATGAAATTAAAGTGAGTTTTGAGTACGTTCAGCAGCAGATGGACTCAAGTGGATCTAACCAACTATATAAAGTTAGGAGAGCCACACCTGTGGGTGTTTAACAGTCTTCCTTACCAACTCTGTAGGCCGAGTGCAGGTAGTGCAGCCCCTGCTGGCTGACAGGCTGATTGTGCTGATCATCTTCCATGGGGAACGGCGCACTGACCAATGAAGGTGGCTGAGCAGAAAGGCCAGGAAGAGATGTCCCCTGAATGGCCTGGATGGTGGAGCCTGAGTGAACCCCACCGACTGAGAAAAGGCAAAGAGGTGATATAAGAAAATGCCTACTGATGAGGAAATCCAAAATTTTTTTCCTACTACAGTAATCATCTTTGACAACCAGCATAAATTTTTGCAGTAAATCCAATTTCACTGCAATGCAAGAGACTTAATTTATCAAACAAAACACCTACAGTGTGTGGCTGTAGGTTAACAGCAAAGGTGTTTGGTTTAGAGCTCTGCAAAGTGTTATTGATGTTATATGCCTGTACTAGATCTGAAAGTGAATAGACTAGTTACAAACAGCTACCTGTCTCTAACAGCATTTTCACACAGGATTCATTCTGATAGCCAGATGTTTTCCTGAACTGTTAATCCATTGGTGCAACTATTTGTGCAAAAAAATCTCAAACACTACACTAACAGTCCACTCTGTTCTGTAATGCAGACTTAAGTCAATATCATTGGTATCTTTATATGGTTGACCATACATCCCTTCTTCCGGAACGGTAGGCATTTAACTATCATAAAAATGTACATGATAATTATTCTACAATACAAGATTCTGTAACACAAATAAGAAAATTAATATTTTGGATCAGCTCTGTTTCACACACAGGCTCCCAGCACATGCTTTCTCTCCTCACCTGCCACAGTAGTACTGAGGGGTAACCCCGCCTCGGCGGTGTGGTAGGGGTGGACAGCAATCTGAGTCATGGACGGTACGGGGACTCCGGGGAAGGTGACTGCAGTTGCTGCCATGGGGGGATGCGGCCCGGAAGCTACCGAGAAAGGGTACTGCGCACCAATAAAGGCAGGATGCATTCCCTGAGAGACACAGAAAGCTCCTAAACCGTACTAAAGAAAATTCCAGAACCATGATTACATCTTTGCCAACTCTTAAAAACATAAATAAATAAAATTACATTTACAACTATAAGAGACCTATATCTACATGAACAGTTTTCATTCTTATAAATTTTATCATTTCAGTTGTTATATTCCCAATAACATGTAATAGGTGATCGAATACGGTCGATAAATTTGAAAAAAAATCAACATATCGTCGAGTGTTCCAAAACCCATTTGTATTCTGGCTCTCATGTTTGAGATCAATTTCAATAAACGGACTAACATAATTCACTCAAATACAATCAAGTAAGTTACTTAGAAAATAACTTCCATTTACCTGTGGATATGCAGAACCGGACACAGGGAAGACGGTAGGTCGGGGGACGTGCTGGATTTGATGGCCCAGGTACTGCTGGGTGCATACAGTAGGCAGATGGGCTTGGATAGTGGTATAGGGGTGCAGACCTGGCGTATGGGCCATGGCTGTGCCCGGCAGTGTGTGCGACTGGTAAAGGGTGGAGCCCACTGATATGACTGGCACGACAGCGGCTGCACTGACTGCTGCAGTAACAGCTGCTACGCCGGCAGAGTCCAAGGCCACAGCGCTCTCCAACACACCGCAGCTACCTTCCGGAGGTCTCCGAGCCACTCCACCGTTTGCCCCACATCGGCTTGACCCCTCCCTCTGAGCTGAAGAAACTCCACCCACCGTCTGCTCATACAACCAGTACCACTGATGGGCCACCTCAAACAATACTTCAGGGTACACGCCTCCTCCTTTTGCTGCCTCCTCTACTGCCATACACGCCTTCTCCAGCATCAGATTATCCTGGAATGAGAGCGAATTTCAAGAATTTTTAACCATGCAGTTTTCTAGGTTACGTGGAGACTAAGCCTTAGACGCTCCACACAAAATACGGAGTGTTTATCATCAATAACAACAGCAACAGCGTTTAATGTACCTGCTCTTTGCACTGCACCAGTGCCCTCTGGATCTCATTGGGGTTTAGGGCATGAGCATGAGGTAGACAGCTCAGCGCGAGTTCAGCTGCAGCTCGTACCATGTTGGGGTCTCGGGCCCGTGATGCCCGGTCTGCCAGTGACTCCACTTCTGGAGGAGTGAGATGACCATCCCAACACTCCACAAGGATATTAAGAGCAGCACTACCAATCTCCATGGCTTGGCCTGAGAAACACAGAAACAATATGTGTCGCAAACAGAAATGTTTAGTCTCGGCAGATCTAATCGAATATATGTAAAAATTTATTTTCACTCACCTGTGATCCAGGACACATGAGATGAGTACGTCCTGGATAGCCAGTTGGGAGACACAAAGTTATGCAAGCCCAAGGCATACAGGCCGATCTCGAAGGCACACAGATGCAGGTTGCGGTGAGGCCCCTGGTGGCCCCCACTAGCAGAAGGCTGAGTAAAGATGGAGGTCGAACTGTTTCCTCCAGCCTTTACCAGGACAGTCTTGGCTAGTTCAAAGTAGAAGTGAGCGGCTGCCTCTGATGGCTGGTTGGGCACATGTGGAGCGTGGCACTCAGGGCGACGCCCTTTATACCTGTAATTCAGCAGCGTAATTGTTGAGCTTTAAATAACATAAGTAAATTATAAATTATAAATATAAATTAGCGACAATGTATAATCTTATAAAATTACCAGAGAAACCTATACTTTAGACAAAAAATACAGATATCAGCACCACCACACATATTCCTTAAACAAAGTGTAAATGTTTCCAAAAGTCCCAGTTCTGACAGAAAAAAAGCTTCTGAAACAACATAGGTCCCCGTAATCTGTTTATGAATTCTGTTAATGGCTATTTAGTCTGTGGTCAAATAAGGCTGTGTGTTCACTATTCAGATGACGTTCTAATACATGATCAGTTTGAATTTGTACTTTCAATTAGAGATTTTTCCCTGATATCCAAGCATATTTCTAGAATCGGAGATCAGTTTTGTAGCATCAGATCCACCAACACATGCCACCATCTTGTGGGTGTTTTGAGAATTGCATGCAGGACCGCCATTGCAGCACTGTATCGGAGAGTCAACAACGGTGTGCACGGGTAAAGTATACCTGCTGTGCTTTAATTAATAAACTTTATTTAACATAACAGCCATTAATGCACAAACGAGATGTTACATAAATGCTTGATATGATGTTTAAGCAGCTTGGCACTAAGAAATAGGAACAAACTCACGAAGTCATGTAATTTGTTCACCTCATCAAAGCTTTGATTTCTATTTATAGGGGTATAAACAAGAGTTTGTTTTGTATTCAAGGAGGAAGGCATTGTTATCATTGTGGCAAAACAGAAGTAAAACAATAAATAAATATCCGTTCTGCATATCGGTTACATTGGGAACATAAACAATCTGTATCGTTTATTTAAAAAAATCAATGTCGGTTGATCCCTACTTTCAATGTCAGCCAACTCAATATGAGAACGTCAGCTCCTTTGTTTTCAAATGTGTTTATTAGATGGGTATGGTTAAAGCTGCATGTATTAGGCCCTGGACCAACCAGTTTTTCCCCTGTATATCAATTAAATTTAAACAAATCCTACAAAAAAAAAAGATGCTTTATTTTTGCCTCACCTGCTGGTGTCAGTGCTCTTGGCTCTGGCTCCTCCTCCAGCTCTGCGCGACCCACTGGATGAAGAGGAGCCCAGTGAATCAGAAGAAGAACTGCTGATGCTGTCACTGTCTTGACCCCTCCCCCAAGAAGACGCTGCCCATCCTCCTCTCAATGGACGACGACTGAGTGTGGGGGAGCTGTCAGAGGTGGTCTCAGGAGCGCTGCTGTCAATGCTTGCCATGCCTGAGAAAGCACAAAACAGCAGAGTGAACGCTCAACCACAAATAATACTAACGTGACATAATAGAAGATATGAAACCTTTATCATGTAGTATTCATTAAAAGAAAACCAACTCTTCACGATGCCTGCAGGAGCACAGGCACTACGTCGGTGTGCATCCGTACCCGTGTGCTTCTTTTTTTGCCGTACAGGTGAGCCCCAGCAGCGTGATCCATAGGCTCCACGGCCACCGAGTGCCAAGCGGCTGGGCACCGTGCCCTCAGGCTTAAAAGAGGCCACCTCATTCTGCTGCTCACAAGAGGATGACGGCACTCCATTTGCCACAAACACACACACACACACACACACACACACACACACACACACACAAAAAACAACAACCTCTAAGCCACAAGCAGCCTAAGAAACATCTCACATAAATGTGTTTGACTGTCAGCATTTCTTTAAAAAAAAATTCATATTTTCTTCTGCCTTTTGCGTTCAAAATCCCACTTCAACAGAGTTAAAAATAAAAGGTGAATATTAAGATACTCACTTCAGAAAAATCAGAAGCAGGCAATTCTTTTCTTCAACTAGTCTTTTTTTTTTGCGCTTTCTTCAAACAAGTCAAAATTTGCTTTCTTCAACTAGTCTTTTTGCAGAATTATTTTTCAAATGTATATTGGTACTATATAAATATTTAAATAATAGGGTTGGACATAACAGCCTTTTATAGGCTTTTTCTCAAAGCCTTAAACGCAATAATATTTCACAGTTTGCCATTTGTTACAGAAGTTCAAAATATATCCAGCAGGTGGCAACAATGTATTAATGATGTAGTCCAGTCATGAGCAAATGAACTTAAATCATCCATGCACATGCAAGAACAAGAAAAGAGTTGCTGCAACTTTTTAAAATAACTGTCCATAACCAAGTCAATAAAAATATCTAGTCAAAACAAAAGCAAGCCTGATATTACATCAAACTGTGCAATTCACAAGTATTCGTTAAACTAAAAGAAAAACATACACATAAAATATAACCTGTTTACGTGTGAGGAACTTAAAAAGAGCCATACCTATTTTAGTTATTTTTTTAAAGGCTCCCTTATTACAATAAAATAGAATTAAAAGAATAAGGTCTGTATGTGTTAATCTACAACTTCAGAACCACAGCATTATAGCTTCGTGTTTTCTGCAGGCAAAAACGTTATGCATTTGATTTAGTGTGTAAAAAATTAATAAATAAATAAACCTTTTATACACCTTTTTTTTTATAGTAGATTGAATGACATATTGATGGACATATTGATCGTTTGACCTTAGCACGGATCAGTCTTTGCTGTTATAAAGTGCTACATAATTTAAAAATCACAATCTTCTCAGAAGAGCTGAGTTTTTATGTGAATCCCAAATGGCTCACAACTTGAAAATATATACATTGGAGAAAGATCATTTCATTGCTATGTGGCGCAGAGTAAGAAGGCAAATAAGCTTCTGAATATTAAATAGTGAAACAAATACCAACGTAAAAAAAACACTCGAGTATTCAAATCATTAGCCGTAATAAACATTATGAACATTATAAAACATAAGCCAGCCATGTGTTTTGCTGATCTGCGTGTTGCTCACCTTGCTCCCGGCCCTCGCCGACTGCCTCACTTGATGCCGTGCCCTGAACCCGAGTGCCGGTCAGCCCACCCTGCAGCCCAGCCGCCCCACCACCTGAAACACCTTGCACAGAGGTGGAACCTCCTGACGTAGCCGGCGCTGCGTGTTTGGACACACCGGTGGAACTGCTTCCATGTGTCGCATGTTTGGATGGGCTCTTCTGGCTACCTGTGGCTGGCTTACTCGAGTAGAACGAGCTGAGAGTCTGGGGCTTATGGGTCTGACTCTCACGGTCAAGAAGCTTGTCTAGAATCTGTAGACAAAAGGGTACAAATCTGTTAAAATTACAAATATGCATTTATTAGAAATTGGACTGCAGATATAGTAGGTCACACATCATTCCTAAAACCGTAAAAGGCAATGTCAAAAAATATACACAGTCTTCTCTTTTGATATACATTGAAGGCATTTGTGTTTGAGATCAAAAGAGGAGTACGACATGATGGATCAGTATTTTAGCTTTATTTCCTAATATTTACATCTAGATGCCTTAAATAACTGCATCATCGACGGCAGACTACCCAATGTTTAGGTGAGCAAAAGTATTGGATCATATAACCTTAAAGTAAATTAAAGTTAATTACTCCCTTCAGTCTCCTCTTCAGGAGGTGAAATGCATTCTCAATTGGTCTCGTGATTGACTTGGTAAGTCTAAAACCCTCAACATAAACTCCTTTGTTGTGCTGGCCGTGTGTTTTGGATCATTGGTGCATGATTAAGTTCCTCCCAATTGGTTAGGCAGATAATGGCAAATTGGCAGACAATGTTTTCTGTAGACTTCTGAAATCATTCTGCTGTTACCATTATGAGTTACATCATCAATAAAGATCAGTGAGCCTGTTCTAGAAACAGCCATGCAAGCCCCAAGCCATGACACCTCCCCCACCATGTCTGACTGAGGAGTTTCTATGTTTTGGATCTTTATCCACAATTTGGCCTTTCCTTCACTTTGGTAGAAGTTAATCTTGGTTCCAGGACTCCTGTGGCTCATTTCTGTATTTCTTTGCAAATTCCAATCTGGCTTTCTGATTCTTACTGCTCATGAGTGGTATGGCCTCTAAATTTCTGCTCTCAAAGTCTTCTTTGATTGTGATACCTAAACCCCTGCCCTGTGGAGGTTGTTGGTGATGTCACTGATTGTTGCTTATAGGGTTTTCTTCACAGCTCTCACAATGTTCATCAACAACTGCTGTTTTCCTTGGTCAACTTGTTCCATGTCTGGTTGTTAGTTTTTTTTTCTTTTCTTATTCAGGTCAGTCCAAATTGTTGTATTGGCTATACCCAATGCTCATGCAATGGCTCTGAATGATTTCTCCCTCTTTACTCAGCTTCAAAATAGGTTTTTCACCCATAGACAGCTCGCGGGTCTTCATGTTGGTTTATCCTTTATAACAACAAATACAGTCTTCACAGGCAAACACCTAGGCCTCAAAACCAAGAGTAGACATTCAGAGCTATTCATTGCTTAAACAATCAATTTAACAGGGCAAACCTGGGCAACAAGATACACCTCTCAGTCAAATGTGCCAATATTTTTGATTCAAACAAAAGGTGTCCCGTTCAACATTAACACATCTAGGTGTAAAGATCAGGACATGAAAGCTGAAATTCTGATCCATCATCTCATATTAATCTTTTGATCTCAAACCTTAATGTCGTCACTGTATAGCAAAAACAAAAGAATTGGCTGTGCTGTTCCAATACATTGAGAGAGGACTGTATAACTATTAAGGAGTATTTTTGTTCTGTTTTTCCTACAAGATGTCTAATTTGTTGATTAAAAAGATTTGCATAAATATTTTAAGGAGTCACTAATAAACCACAAGAAGTCATTTAAAGGTTGATGTACATGTTTCACTTTATAGTGTCTATAGAAGGCAGACACAGCATAGTATTTGAGCACATCGAACAGAGTACTTTAGAATTCTCTAAATGCGAACCAGTTCAGCTTCTCGCACAGATCCTCTGTTGCAGTTTATCAAATCATACACATTTATGTAACAGTTTTTATTGTTCATTTAAGGTCATAAACTTATTACTAATGGTTAAGTATTAAAAGGGAACTTTTGCTGCCTTTCAGTCTTGTTAGTTACTTATCCAGACATTTCTAAGGAAGGAAAATTGAACTGAACCTTAACTTTAATATCACCTTTTTTTATTTATTTATTAAATGAGACAAATTAAGACGAATCGGGACAGTCTAATAGTCATCGTTCTCACTATTGCTTAGGTTCCCACGAATCACTTCAAATCACTTTCTTTATATATGAAACAAACTTGTTTGAGTGGTGCAGTAAGTTGGTTCAACCTGTTAATCTTTATTTGAACAAAAAGTTTAAATGCCCTAAACAATGTGACATATTACCATCTGAAGGTTAGAACTAAAATACTAAAAATGACTAAAATTCTACAAGCCTTTTTCAGCTTGCTCTGGTCATCCTTGTAGGTGATCATAAGAGCCAAAGCGAGGTCTCCTTTCTCCCTCCTAGTGCCCTCACACAGCAAAGGGTGCTCTGCCTCGCTAACCGTAGTCTTCATACCTGCCCACAAAAAAGCAAAAACACTTGCTGTAAGCAGTATGACCATTTAAGTACATGAATGAACATATGTCAGATACACACTAGGGTGCGGAGTCACTACAGGTAATACCACCTAGAGCAGCAACAGCAGCCTCAAAGCCCAGCTCCTCATCAACTGGCATCTCGTTGTTACGGTTACGACTAGGTGGACGTGAACCCGTGGGAGAGACCACTATTACAAGAAAAAACAGAAAGATAGATGGAAAATGTGTATATATAGAATATTATATATAATTATCGGTCTATTTGGTCAAATGACGCACACACACACACACACACACACACACACACACACACAAACACAAAAAAATATATATATATAAAAATATATAAATATAAA
>JAOUWY010000062.1:25371891-25381919 GCA_025728095.1 Prietella phreatophila | reverse complement strand
ATTTTGAAACTGGAGAAGTCATTATAAGTTGCATTTTCAGTTGAATTTGGGGAAACCACTTGAAGCATTCGTTGTGTTAATCTATTTCAATTGCTTTTGTTTGATTTGTTCATTGCAAACAGTTGTCTGTACACTCTACACTACAGAAAGTCTGTAAAGTATGACAATAAACCTGATTTGCAATGGGGTGGAATAAATTTGATTGCAACTGTAGATCTATCTATACCTTTAAGCATGGTTATGACTACACCTTTAACAGTGTTGTTGTAAATGGAGATCAGCTGATGGAGGATGATTCAAGTAAATAACCTGCCTGGTTTGTGTTCATTACACCAGCTACTGTATTTGGCTGATGATTTTTTGTTACAGATATGTGTCAGGCAAAGCAGGCTGCAAGACCTAAATAAAGATCCAATTTGGAGGTGTTTCACTGTATGTAATGTCACCGATACACTATATGGCCAAAAGTTTGTTTAAATTTTTCATCACACCCAGATGTGGTTCATCCCAAACTGTTGCCTAAAAATTGGAAGCACACAATCTTATACAGCAGGGGTGTCCAATCTTATCTGGAAATGGCCAGTGTGGGTGCAGGGGTTTATTCCAACCAAGCAGCATCCACACCCGAGTCTGCTGAAAGACAAGATTATCTGATTAAACATGAAGCAGATGTGGTTTCTGCTTGATTGGAATGAAAACATGCACTCTCACTGGTCCTTTGCAGATAAAATTGGACACCCTTGCTAAAGGATGCCTTTGTATGCTATAGCATGTAGCATTACAATTTCCCTTCACTGTAACTTAGAGGCCCAAACCTGTTCTAGCATGACAATGCCTCTGTGCACAAATTTGAGATCCATGAAGATGAAGAAGGTTGGAGTGGAAGAACTCAAGTGACCTGCACAGAGCCCTGACCTTGAGTCATCCCCTGAATGCCTTTTGGATGAACTAAAGCTCAGACTGTGCACCAGGCCTCCTCTCTGGACATCAGTGCCTGACCTCACTAATGCTCTTGTGGCTGAATGTGCACAAAACCACACTCCAAAACATAGTGGAAAGCCTTCATAGAAGAGTAGAGGTTATTATAACAGCAAATGATGGATGTTCAAAAAGCATGTATGAGTGCTATAGTCTGGTGTCCACAAACCTATATATAGTCTGAGCTAGAATTAATTTAGCCCCAACCTTGCTTCTACATATTATTCAGTCCATTTTTCTTACAATCTATAATTGTTGTGCTTGGTTCCACAAATATCCACAATTATCCACATTCTCTCACTCACACTTATCCTAGTTAGAATTGTGGTGTATCTACAGAACACTGCACATGAAGCAATTATACACCCTGGAGGAAACTCCAATCCATGGCAGGTTACTATGCATTATTTTTGCTCTTCAGGGGATCATACACGCACACACACACACATGTTTTTGTGAAGTGTGGGAATCCAACATAAATATGCAGAGAATATAATGTAGAAACCCCATATTGGGCAGGGAGGTATAGTATGACAACTACCAGTCAGTATGTAAGGATCCTGCATCAACCTGATGGTGATGCAGTAGTGCAGCACTTAACCTATATCTCATGAACTATGAGACCAACAGTCAATCTTTTTAAACCAGGAATATTTCTTGCCTAAACCCACACAAGTAGCCATTCGTATCATTAAACTCAACACCTTTTTGAGCTAATTTGTTTAATATGCAAAACCTACACCAAATGTACTATCAGTGAGCACAGTACCTAACCAAACCCATACCCACATTTAATTTCACATAAAACAATTCCCTAGAACATGCCCAATAATTTCTCTCTTTACAATGATAGAAAATGGTACAGGT
This sequence comes from Prietella phreatophila, assembly GCA_025728095.1. Classification (NCBI taxonomy): domain Eukaryota; kingdom Metazoa; phylum Chordata; class Actinopteri; order Siluriformes; family Ictaluridae; genus Prietella; species Prietella phreatophila. Next base: position 25,380,074 of record JAOUWY010000062.1, on the reverse strand, counting down.
TGCCCACAAACACTTCATTTTTATTTGCTCAACTTTACCAAAATGTTACTTGGTTTATCACTATTGATTAGCATACAATAATAATCACATTACAGTGTCCAACATAATACACTGACCAAGTAGCAGTTCCACAGATAATATGGTTTATATGGCTGATGTTTATGTAATCCATTATGGTGCATGACAGTGGGTTATATAATAAATAACATAATTCAAAATCATCAATTGGCAGCAGAAACAGTTTTGCATTGCAACAAAGACTGATAATACAGTACAAATTGTAGCACAATAATGGTGCAATATTATGTATGGTTCGGAAATGAAATAAATCAGTTTTCTCTGAGCAGAATCAATATCTTAACATTTCCATTCATGTGTTCCAACTCCAACATAAGGTTCCTAAACTGGTTACAAGAAATCAAAAAAACAGCAGCTGTGTTTGTATTAAGGACATGTCCACCCACACACACACACACACACGCGCACACACACACACACACAGAACTGTACTGTTTACAGTACTCCATCTAGCTATGCAATATTTAAAAATAATTTACCAGATGTTATTATTATCAAAACAAGTCCAAATGCAATGTCACACATTGGATGTTGACTTAGTAGCCTAAATTCTCCTATTAAAAATGCATAGACATGCTAATTCATACAAGTCAACGAACAGACTTTGTTATCTATCTAGTTCATACTTTAACATAAACGTTTGATGTGAGAACTGTTTATAGTGAGTTAAATCTTATCTTGTTTCTCTATGCATGAATAATAGCATGTAACATTATAGCCTGTTCTGTATAGCACATGTAAATCCATACAATTAAATCACATGAAACAATGAGCGTTTAGACACAAGTCATAAATAATGAGTCGATATTTTTCAACTGCAAAGAAATAATGTTATTAACCATAGCAGGGAATTCTAATTAATGTTTCTACTCCAGAACATGTAATGAAGATTATGTTCTGGTTGTGTTTTTCTTCCTCACAAAATATTGGACTTTTGCATTCTTTTTCATTACTTGAACTGGTTCTGAGCCAGAACGCTACATACTTAATGGTTTTCTAGAGGCTTTTCTTAGGACGAAAGACTCTCATGGCTACTCATGGCTTTATAAATGTTATACATTTAACATATCATGTAAACATTCACAAGTTGATTTGATATGATGTAGCTTCAGCACCATTAAGCAACATCGTATGCACTTTTTAAAATTGCATTTAGATTTTTTTGTTCATAGACTTCATTCAGAGACTTATTTGTCATCTTGCCACATCTCGGTGGCATCGATAAAAGAAAGCTTCAACATGTACAAAAATGATATCAAGCTCTCACAGGCTAAGCTCCCCTGGAATGTCAATTCATTGAAGCAATTAATGTAAATATCACCAGCATATTCTACAACATTCCGGCATTTCCGACTACATCTATAGCATATGCGTAATTACCACAGACAAGTATCACAACACTTTTCATAGTATAGGGAAATGTGTGGAAACTCTTCTCTATGGTATTAATCATATGCTGAAGATGTGGTGGATAGAGACAACAACAACATCATACTCCTTTGAGCTGTTTGACCCGCAATACTGACTAATTTAAATATTTAGAAAAAAATTACCTGCAATAATGGCATGCAGTTTAGTGCAATATGGTTCTAAACTCATACCACATCTTGTCCAACAATGCTACCCTATATGGCCAAAGGTTTGTGGACACCTGACCATCACACCCCAATCTGTCCTTGAACGTCCCATTCCAATGGTCCCCGCAGCAGGTCTCTTCGTCTTCCTGTCACCATGAGCAGGAAGGCACTCTTCTGGGAAGGCTTTCCACTAGATTTCAGAACATGACTATGGAGATTTGTGTCAATGTCAGGTGAGGAGGCCTGGTGTGCTGTCAAAGTTCTAGTTCATCCTAAAGGTGTTCAGTGGGGTTGAGGTCAGTGGGGTCTGTGCAGGCCACTCGGTGGACACCAACTTTGGCAATCCATGTCTTTATGGAGCTTGCTTTGTGCACAGGGGCATTGGTGGAACATGCTGGAACAAATGTAGGTCATGCCCCTTAGTTCCAGGAACGGAAATCCAAATACAAAGCATACAAAGACATTCTAGATAATGATATATTTCCAACTTTCTGAAAACAGTTTGTTGAAGACTCACATATGGGTATGATGCATACTTTCCACATACCTTTGGCCATATAATGTAATTCAAATATGAGGATTTAGCACATTCAATATACTTGTACCTCAATCAAGAATGTCAATCAGACTTTCCACATGGCTCTTCCACAAGTCAAAATAAGTAGGAAAAACATGGCATGAGGTGAGCTGCTGAATGAGGAGGCTTGCTGTCCTGACAATGAACCGTGGTCTCAGTCCTTTGACAGGCAACTCATACTTTAAGCGAGTTATATTAAAACACACAAGCCATAGTAACATACTATCCTCCAAGTTATTCAGTTCCCAGGGTAACCTTCTCAATCCACTTTAGGAACCTGCTCACTCGAGTGTATACTCCAGGATAGCTAGGGTTCCCACAGCCATGACCCAAAGAAATGACCCCAGTTAGAGTCCAGCGCCCGCCTTCACCCTGGCACACCAGCGGGCCACCACTGTCTCCCTGGCAACTGTCCACACGACGATGGTTTGACAGACTGCCAGCACACAGCATGCGACCAGTGAAGCGGCTGCCATAACGTTTTTTGCACTTCCAGGATGGCAGCAAGGGAAGCCAGGCCTGCAGCAAAGTACGCGAGTACTCAGAGTCTTATTAAAAACAGAGAGAGAAGACAGGTTATTCCCTTTATGCGGTATATTTACAATTAGCTTTTTAGATTTAATTCTCATCAGTTGAGTTGCAATCAAAACCAAAAACTCACATACCTGTAACTCCCCAGCCAGTGATGACACACGCAGCAGGTCTCTTCGTCTTCCTGTCACCATGAGCAGGAAGGCAAGCGGCGTTAGTGTGTGGGTTGAAAGATACACAGTTCCCATCTGTGCCCTTCAGCCTCACCAAGGCAATGTCGTACTCCCAGCCCTGGCTGAGGTACTTCTTGTGCATAACGATGCGCTCAGGAGATAGAGTGCGCTCAAAGTCGTCCCTTTCCTCAGTGTGATAATCTCCCAACCTCAAAACATATCGTGAGGGATCTGAGCCAAACCTGAGGAAGTGACAGGATGTGGTGTGGTTTAAAAAAAATCAGATTTCATTTTCCACAACAAATTATAATCTTACCACTAATTAATCTTAAGTGTGGTGTTGACCCTGTTTATACACATGACAGCATAATTCATTAATGAATTTCAGCAGTGATTGGCTAATTTGATAGCATTAAATTCATACTCATGTTCACTCACTCACTTTCAGTAACTGCTTATCCTGATCCGGATCAAGATGGATCCAGAGCCTATCATGGGAATACTGGGTGTGAGGCAGGAATAAAGCCTGGATGGAATGGCAGTCCATCTTAGGGCACCATGCACACACATTCACAGACTTATTCACACATAAGGTGATATACTGTATCTACCTATGAATCTAACTACTCACATGTTTTTTGGAGGTGGGAGGAAACTAGAGAATCCAGACAAACTGAGAGGCGGCAATGCTACCCACTGAGCAACAGCACTGCCTATGCTCATGTTGTCACATCAAAATAAATAAGTTGATTAGGATGTCTCTGACACTAACAATTCTAGTCCTGTTGTTAAGAAGCTATTGAAGAAAAACTACTTTGACCTTGCTGTGACCTTGCCCCTGCTTGGATTAATTCCAAAGTCTAATCAGTTCATCTGCTGGTTACAATGATAATTCCGTCTAAATCCTATTAACATCGAACCACACATTCTTGTGATATCACACTAAAGTGACTTTTGGACAGACATAGGGATGGATGGATTGATGAATTGATGGATGGATGGATGGATGGATGGACCAATGGCAAAAATCATACGTAGTCAAAAATGGGTCTTGTGTTCCTGATAATTAATGTGTAAGTAACATCTCTGTATGACAAACAATAAGGAAGCTACTGAAGAAAAACTATTTCACATGCTGTGATCTTGACCCTGCTTGGACCCATGCAAAACTACTGGATTTCTCCCTCTTACCTCTTAAAGCAATGAGCCGCAGTGACAATCCAGCAGGAATTGATGAGAGTGGCTCCACACAGCGGATGGTTCCTTTTGGACTGGGACTTTAGCCACAGAGACACCTGCCATGGCCAATCACCTCTGCAGAAAAAGCATTCAGATTTTTAATGAACTAACTAACTAAAATACACAAGTCTGCATGATATCTGGAAGACTGTGGATTTGAGGAGTGGGACAGAAAGCTCCTTACTTATATTTACTCCTAAATATGGATGTTGATCTTGGCAAAATGCAAAACATTCAGAAATTATGGTAAAAATGTTCAGTACATTAGAGCCATACCAGTTTTCTCTTTATATTGCCTAGACAGATAGCAACTCTTTCAGCAGGATATGGAGCAGTATGAGTCACCTTTATTGAATACAATAACTGCAGGAACATGACAACACAAGATTAACTTCTTTCTTCTAGGACAAGGAATCCAAATAATACAACCCCCTCTTCTCACTGTAAACTTATGGTAGCTGAAGCCATAAAACTGAGTTACCTAAGTGACTTGTCTCCTCCAACGATCCTCCTCCTACGGCGCTGTGTGTTGGGCCTCAGGCCGCATGACTGGGCTGCTGTCGAGCTGTCGGCTACTGGCTGGGACACGTAATCACAGATGACCCCTGCATCCTCACTGTGCCTGCAGTTATGTTTGTCTAACCCGTTGGCTAAACATTCTCCCAGAGACGACTCTGTACCCACACACCTCACATTGTCCAGGTGGATTGGACCCTGGCCCTCGCCAAAATAGGCCATGGAGCGGGCTTTAGATACTCCACTGTTTGAAGAAAAAAGAAAAAAAAACGTTTAAGCAATTAAAATATGGGAAGAATACACTTAACTCATAATAAAGTAAAACAGACTAATCTAGTCCTGAGCATTTGTCTGAATGACAGAAAATCAAAAAGATAAACAAAATCCACCAAGTAGCTTATCATGCATAAATTTTAGCTAAGCTGTACAGTGTTTTCATTTGTATTGTGATTGATTGAGTGACTCACACAAAGCCCAGCTGCCTACACACTACTGCTGCACTGATGTCATTCCAGCCATCATCACACACACTGCCCCACTCGCCGTTAATGAAGACTTCCACACGACCCTCTTTACGGCTCTCTCCATCCACCAGCCTTACCAGGGGACCTGCAAACACATCATGAACAAACTAGAGCAATCATTCTTTCGTCCAAGATTTGGGAGTCCCACGTGTCTATTATTACGTGCTCTAAAGCATGTGAAGAAAATCATTGATGAGCTGTCAGGTGAATCATGGCAGAGAGGAGTTCTTGTCCTTTCAGGAAATTTAAAAGATTTTAAATTTCAGACTTGATAAAAAAAAAAAATTTAAAAAATGAAATGCAATATGTATTAGGGAGGCTGTATTAATGTTATTTCTTTTTTCTTTTTTTTTTTAAAGAAAGAAAATGCCTTAAAAGCTTCAGAATCTTTAGTGTCTTGGGTCTTACTTTGAGAACCAAATATACACATTTTACACATAAATATATAGTTTTTTATACTTTTTCCAGATCTGGAAGTACGTTCAAATGCTATCTTTATTTATTTATTTGTTTGTTTGTTTGTTTGTTTATTTAATTTATTTTAGATTTTCCAGACCTTTCCAAATCTAACATATTGCGGAGTTACCACACCTTGGTAAAACTTTAATCTGCATACCCATCAGCCCTGGTGGTTGCCCAGTTATGTGATGGTTAATGTCCTTGTTCTATTAAGCAATTGTTGTCCATTAAGAAGTGTGTTGTCTAGTTGCTTGTGCTGGTAGGTGTCATACCGGCACATTATTTTGTTTTTGCTAGTGTTCACTGTCCAGCTAAAACTGTTAATTTTCGGTGCCAATTTCCCTCATTGAAAAAGCACAAGTGCATTGTTTGAACTATGCTTCCTGGTCAAGTTACTTCTTCACAGATCTCACAATATGGAGAGATTGCACCGGAAATTCAGCGCTTGTCTCTTGACCTATTAGTTCCACTGAAGTAATTAAGTAACTCATAGCAGTTACTGAATCAGCTACATGCTGAGTATAAGGGGTTAATCCTAGTGGACACTGTGTTTTACTGTTTAGAGCATCCTGACACACACTTTTAATTCAGTGTATTTTCAATTTAACTGTAAGAAAAAATGTTTAAAATCATACTGTGGTTTAACAGATGATAAGAAGAAATACCATTAGTGTTATAGTTTGTTAAATAGACCTACACCCTTTTTGAACCCATTCAGGTTTTTTTGTCCCACTGGAGTAACCCTTAAAGTTTTATGTAGAACCCACACCAGTATTTTCCTATCAGAAATGTTTCCAAGTAGAATCCTGTTTTGAAAGTCAAGAACCCTTATCATGAAAGAATCCATAAAGAACTCCTGAACTAGTCCTGAAGGTTACCTGAGACTGGAAGAACTGCAGTAATGTCATCGGTATTTCCTTCTCTCTCACAGCGTATGGCCACATCTTCACTGTGGGAGCAGTCGTGGCGTCCCCACTCTGCATGCCTGCACTCCAGCAGGGAGCTCTCTCCCCCCTCGCACCTCACCTCATCCAAAAGAATAAGTCCTGTGCTGTCCCCATATGCACCATCTGGAGCTATTTCTGCATGCCCTCTGTTGGACAAAAAGCTCCATTACTGCAGCTCTTGTCAAGAAAAAAAAATCCTTTATAGTGTTAGAAAAATATCAAAGGGTTGAAAATGTTACAGTCTATTAAGTCTGAATGAGATGTCATGCACTGTCTGCCTATATTATGGGAATTTGATAAACTACAAAAGGTGTTTATCAGTCATCCAAATGGAGGTCTACTGACCCGTACAGTCCACGTCCATTCCAGATGTCAATCACCTCAAATTTGAAACAACCCAACTTTCACATTAACAGTGACAAAGTGATAGGTGATCATTCATTTTCTATGTATGTGAATGACAGAGCCACGATTTCACCAAAAGTGACAAAGCAAAAAGATGACAAGCAACATTTGAAGCAAGATCTATGCAAATGAAGTGGTAAAGTAACAAATCCACAAGAATGGCCCAAAGAAACAAATCCAGATGAATGGTCCAAAGAATCATTTGATTCTTTTCAGTTCTATGGTGTATGGTCTGATATTCCTTCAGTTCCCCACATACAACTTTAGTTCTTACCTGCAATTAGTTCACATTTACTCCCACGTCCTGTCATATGCAACTTCTCATTAAATGTGTATAGAGACACTTCTAAGTAACAGAGATCATTTCTGCCTCTGGTATAACCAGTTTACTTTTTTTAAACTGATAATCTGCTGAACAGTGAAAGCAACAACAGTAGGGGGCAGTAAACACTCACAAGACACCATAAGTAACTTGTTGCTTGCTAGTTTGAACCAAACTAACCAAGCTAATTTTAGTGACCACTGCTTTGGAGTCTTTATGCCCACCTGAAACCAAGCTGCCGACACACCACCTGGGCATGTTGCTCAGTCCAGCTGTCGTCACACACTGTGCCCCATTCTCCAGCATGGTACACTTCCAAGCGTCCTTCCCATGGAATATCTGCTCCCACCAGACGCACTGCACCGTCTATAACACAGTTTAACACCTCAGCTTTAACAGCTGTGACTTTACTTAGACGTATCATGCAAATATGTGACTGTGCCTATCTTGAAGCATGGATTCGCTTCCATGTCAATCTGTTATCCATGTGTTGAAATTGTGTAAAGAACTGGTTTTTAACACAGTTGTTTTTACAGATGTAATCCATTATTCAGCACATGGAGAATTTGACTAATAGCTGACAGAGGGTCAAACGTCATCAAGTTCATGCAAATTGCTCTGAATCCTCCCAAGAAATGTATAGAAGTCTTACTCTTCATTCATAACAAAATGGATATTTGGAATAATTACATGATGGATCTGGAGCATGTACAGGAAACACTGTGCGACAGGCAGGAATATACTAGTTCCAGTAGAACTAACATGCACACACACACACACACACACACACACACACACACACACACACACACACACACACACACACACACACACA
>JAOUWY010000062.1:25180458-25195904 GCA_025728095.1 Prietella phreatophila | reverse complement strand
ACACACACACACACATACTGTATATATTCCTCACCAATAGGAATTATGAGACAGTATGAAGTTATTCTTGGATGCACGTGCTACTTGTATATAAGAGGTGTCAAACTCATGGACAGTAAGACAAATACAGCCTGCTACCTCATTCCACTTGGCACATGTGAGTTTGCAAATAATATTGAATTGCACTGTGAAACACAACAGTTTCTTGTATTAAATATCACCTTTAATTTTCATAATGCACAAATATATTATGCCATGTCCATGTAACGTAAAAGATTGGGACAGTCCAGGTTGTGCCAGCACAGTTCACTTAAAAAATGTGATTCACGACAGTTAGATTGAGGATAAACTGCATATCTGTGTTTATTCTGATTACCCATAAATTACAATCCAATATAATAGATAAAAACACTTGTTAAAAAGAATCAATTGTGTGTGTAAAACCTTCAGAAATTAATTTGGTGTATATGAGTCTATATAATGATGGATTATTCAGTGTAGCAAAATACAAATTGATAAGAGCATTGACAGAGTGTGAAGACAAGAACAGTAGGAGACTGAAGCAACGATTATCCAAGATTATCTGCTATAGTAAAAAAATAAATAAAAAAGCTGTGGGATGAATGAATGCATTTATTGTCATAGTTGTGAAACAAAAATAAACATTGTTTAATGACACATGTTTAGAGAAAATATGTGTTTGTAATACATTAAAATCACAATAGTCATTTGACCTCATGAGTGCTCACCAAAAGGACCTTGAATACAGCAGAAACAAAAATAAATTATATTTCACCAGTTTCATTCTAAGGTGAATATACTCTATTTTCCACTCATCACTGGGATCTGTTCTGCATGACTAATCCAGTCACTATAAAACACAGCACTTACTCTGGACAGAAAGAAAGGCCGTGAAGAAAAATAAATCTTTTGTAGGAGTTTTTTTTTACCATTCACTTTTGCTTTACTACAAATCTGGAGGATATTTATATTAAAGAGAGCACAAATAAACCTTCTTCCGCTGTCTAGCATGTCCACACCTCCTGACCGCTCAGTGTAGACTGTAATAAGGCATGGAAAAAGAGAGGTCCAACTTCAATGTTTAGGTGTTTCTACTTTGCCATGCGAATATTACATGGCATTAACAGTTGCCAGACTGCTGCACATTTACACCTCAAACCATCACCTTTCAGTGTCTTATAGTCGTGAAAGGAATGAAGACAGAAAAAAACCTTCAAAGTCTATGGGTAAACTCATTTCTTGCATGTGTTCTGGAGTATTGAATCAAATTAACTTTAAACTTTGAAATGAAAACAACAACAACCAAAAACTAGTGCATTTTTAAATGTGGCTGTCAATTAGCATAAATCCTGGAAATGGGCATTTTCTTGAGCGTCGATGTTCAAGGGGAGGTTGCCATGAACCTATATGGTAATTTTGGTGGGAAAACACACAACTTCAACATTGAGAACATCCGATCCATCAGTTTAATATCTGACGTAAATATGAACAGTTGATGTGTGTATGTTTGCTAATGGTCACCACTAAAATAACAGACATGTCATTTTTAGCTTGAAATCTGAACATTTCAAAGCCTTTTTTCTTTTTGCAGCTCTCTTTTTACAGGTCTCACAATTGCCACCCTCAAAATATACATAAATACATGATGCTTTATATAAATGCTTTACATACACAATGAGGTACAGTTCCTATATTACTAAAACTGGCTGCCAGATGCTTTAGGTCTGAACTGAGGCCATAATGGTCATCCACAAAAAGGAAAACATTTAAAGCAAAACAAAGAAAGAGGAGAATAATGACTATTTTGCAAAAAATATACTATAAAATACATGGTCTGTTGATTAAGCTGGGTTTGTACTAAGTAAGTATGTATAATCTTCCTAAATCTGAAAACAGTATGTTTATTCACATCTAAAATGTCCACCATAAATGAAATCCTAGATCTGTGGTATATAAGTCAGAACTGACTAAAGCTGTGATTAGCCCAATGCCATGTCATTGTAAGCACGTTATTACCTCTGCAATAAGGTTTCAGTCATACCTACAATGAGTAAGTGTGTGAGTTTTTTTTGACATAAATACCAAAATGTACATATTCCTTAGTCTGACTTGGTAAATGTACTTTACTAGGTCGTATAAAGCATCCATCATGCCATTTTATGTACCACTTATCCTGCAATGGGTCACAGTGAGCCTGGAGTTAATCCCAGGGACTCAGGGTACAAGGCTTGGGGACGGGTCACATCACACAAACCCTCACACACTGCAGACAATTTGGAGATGCCAATCAGCCTACAATACAGTTTTTTGGACTGGGGAGGAAACTGTAGTACTGAGAGGAAACCCCCAAAGAATGGGGAGAACATGCTAACTCCACACACAGGGTGGAGGGAGGAGTAAAAAAAATAAATATGCAAAGTATAAATTAATTATACACCTTGTTTAGGTACATATTGTGGCTTCTTTAAATAAAGGAGTTGAAGCTACATCTGTCCACCAGAATTCAGTGCAATGCAGAAAATACATAAGTAATGATTAACATATGACTTTAGTTTTCGAACATGAGGAGCAATTATATGGAATGTTGCAAGAAGAGCCATGGCTGAGAATATAGCTTGTTTATTTCTGTTCTCATTTACAGCACACTTTGGACTGCACCAATACTAGCTAATTACATTACACAAAGAATGGCAGCTGAGATTTAGTTTTGTCATAGTGCAAGGATGCTATTAAGAAATAACCTCACGCAACAAACAAATAAACCTTTCATGAGATTTTAGGGCCAAGCAACCATTACGATAACTGTAATTCTATCTACATTTCATATAGGAGAAAGCAGCTCAAATTTATTTTGGTAAATGGCGCATAGCGCTTTTATCCAAAGCGCTTTACACTGTGTCTCATTCACCCATTCACACACACACCGATGGTAGCAGAGCTGCAATGCAAGGCACTAACTTGCCATCAGCAACTTGGGGTTCAGTGTCTTGCCCAAGGACACTTCAGCATGTGGAGTCACCCGGGCCGGGAATTTAACCGACAACCCTAAGATTAGTGGACAACCCGCTCTTCCACCTGAGCCACACCCGCCCTGTGCCTTTTAATGTATTTATCAACAAAAGAGGACAAATGATAATATCAAGTAACTTCAGACATGTTAATTACACTTGTCTGGTCATAATATTTATATTTCAACATAAATTAATTGACTGCTCTTAATTACAGTAGTTAGTAGATATCTCACTCTTTGTAAGGAAAACTGCTTTTTAGCTTTTACAATCCTACCCTCAACTAAAGATCATGGCCGTTTTTCAGTGTCCAGGATGTTTATTTATGGACTGTCCTGTGCAGTTGTGCTACTTCAGTGGATTGTATGGAATGCTAAAGACCCTCCCTTCTCTCTGACCAAGCAACTTGTAGACAAACAGTGCAGGCATCTGGCTGTAGAAATGATGCACTGTTCACCCACCTCTGATCCCACTGCAGGGCATTCTGGGTGAATAAGAAGAATGTCAGAAACAAGGGAAAAAGTGGGTGGGGTCCATATTCTCTCTCTTAGCATTCATTAATTTCATTAAAACTTTCTTGGACAGAAAGGTAAATTAATAATAAAATATATACAGTGCCCTCCACTAATATTGTCACCCTTTGTAAATATGAGCAAAGAAGGCTGTGAAAAATGTTCTTTATTGTTTAACCTTTGGTCTATTGTTAAAAAACAAAAAATCACAGAAATACTCTGCTCACATGGATATCAAACAATTACAAACAAAACACAGGTTTATAAAAATAAAAAACAAAACAAAAAAACCTTGTGTGCAACAGTTATTGTCACCCTCTTATTCAATACTTTGTACTACCTCCCTTTGCCAAGAGAACAGCTATGAGTCTTCTCCTATAATGCCTGATGGGGTGGAGAATACATGGTAAGGGATCTGAGGCCATTCCTCCATACAGGATCTCTCTAGATCCTTCACATTTCGAGGTCCACACTGGTGGACTCTCCTCTTCAATTCACCGCACAGGTTTACTACAGGTTTCATGGATGGCCATGTCAGGACATTAATTTTGTGATCAGTAAACCATTTTTGTGGTGATTCGGATGTATGTTTTGGATAGATCCAACCACGGCCAATTTTAAGCTTTCTGTCAGAAGCAGTCAGGTTTTCATTTAATAGCTGATATTTGATAGAGTCCATGATGCCATGTATCATAACAAAATGTCCAGGTCCTCTGGCAGAAAAACATCCCCAACATATTGAAGAGCCACCACCATATTTGCTTGAGGTACTTTTCCATATGGCTACATCTCTGTGTGTGCCAAAATCACCTCTGGTGTTTATTGCCAAAAAGCTCTATTTTGGTTTCATCTTACTATTAAACCCTTCCAGTAGTATCTGACAAACTGAAGACAATTGACATAGTTTTTGGATGAGAGTAGATGCTTTTTTCTGAAAACCCTTCCAAGCAACTTGTGGTAATGTAGGTAATTTCAGATTGAAGTTTTGGAGATTTTTTCTGACCCCAAGCTGCAAATAACTTCTGCAATGATCCTTGGAGAATTTTTGGCAACTCGAACCATCCTTTTCCCAGTGTGTTGAGACACTATGGACACATGTCCTCTTCCAGGTTGATTCATAACATTTCCATTTGACTGGAACTTCTTAATTATTACCCTGATGGTGGAAATGGGTATTTTCAATGCTTTTGCTATTTTCTTATAGCCACTTCCCATTTTTTTTTAAGCTAAACAACCTTTTGCAGCATATCACAGCTATATTCCTTGGTCTTACCCATTGTTATGAATGACTAAGGGAATTTGACCTATATGTTACCACATATTATACCCAGGAAGTCATGGTTGAACAATTTCCTCTTCCTAGTCTCTCAGGTGTACTAAAAAATGTAAAATATCAGTGGAAATATACTTCAAATATATTTTCTCATATGAATTCATATGGGTGCCAATAATTGATGCACACCTATATTTAACAAAGATCTTTTTATGGGTAAACCTGTGTTGTGTTTGCAATTATTTGATATTCATGAGAGCAGAGTATCGTTGTGAATTTTTCTGAACAAAAGATCAAAAGGTTAAACAATAATGACAATTTTTTACAGCCTTCTTTGCTCATATTTACCTGTGTGAAAATTATTGGAGGGCACTGTATGTATCATTCATGGAACACAGCAATGTACCATTCATTTCCCAACCGATAATCAAATGGGACATATCAAAAAGTTTTTTATTTATTTATTTATTTATTTTATTTTGTATCTCCACACAGTAAAAACATAGCTATATGCATTGATGCTTTTGTAGCACAGTTAATGAGAGAGTCAATATAAATATAATATCTGTACAGGATGGGAGTGGGGGTAGGGTTGTGACAAAGTTTGGAGATAATTCACACAGCTGTACATTGCTTAGAGAAATATCATTACATCATTACATACTGTAACATGTAACATTGTGCATTAGTGATCAACAGAATACAGTAATATTTACTGCTTTTATTTACACCTGTGATGGAACCGATGAGCACACGAAACAGTTTTAGTTCTTGATTTAACCTAATGGTGACATCAAAAGGCACACTATATCTGTGTAGCTTCTCTAAATTTGATAAAGCATGCATCTCTTATGACCTACAAAAGAAACAACACTGGTTAAGCACAGAAAGTTGACGTTGAGCATAGAAATATACTGAGAGAAATATCACTTGAGCAGTTCTGCCTTTTTAGTTCATTTCCATTGTAGAATACCCATAAACCTTATGTGTTTGATTTGACTGGCAAATTTTTCTTTTCTCTTCCTGTTTCTTCCAGAGGCACAGTTCAAGACTCAGGCTTACCCATGATATTGAGTATGTCATCCAAGATAGAAGGGCCCAAGTCCAGTTCGAGAGACAGCAATGACCCAGTGTTGTGGTTCACAGACTCCTGAGAGAGACTCTTGCTTTGAGTGAGCTCAAAGTCAAAGTCACAAATGCGTCCTTCCTCTACACCACTATCTCTATTTTCCCAATCTCCATTCATGCTGGCCAGCTCTTTTTCATACTGAAAGATGTCACTGCTCATCTCATGATAGCCATTATTGCTGATGCTATTGTCTTTCCATTTGGTACTCCTATTGCTGTTGCCATTTTCATTGTGATTGCCATTGATGAAGACAGACATTACTGGCTTCTTAACAACCTCATTTTCAGGGGTGTACATGGGGGTATTCTTTTCCAGTGATTTCTCCAGAAGATTGATAGGTAATAAGGATTTCTCACTAAGCTCCTCTAGAACAGGACTTGGATCACGTCTGAAGATAGTTATGGACTGAAGAAGGTTCTCCATTTGAAGGATCTCCAGATCATCTGTTCCATCTGAGTTGTTAGGTGGAGTGGGTGGCCCACCCATGTCGTCCAGTGGATCTCGGGTCATGGGTAACATGGTGGTAGTGATATGAGGGAGGCTCAGTGCTTGACTCCCTCCAATGGTAGGGAGGGAAATAGCATTCTTCAGTATTGGTGATGGAGTTTCAATGTAGGAGGCATCAGATGCACTGTTAGCTCGCATGAACTCGCCATGGGCACCATATTGTGGTCGAATGAGGCCACTCTTACCAGGAAGCAGCTCAAACTTGCCCTGAAGGAAGGTCATGTCACCAAAGGTGTCACACAAACCCCCTTTCCCAATGTGGACTGTATGGCGGAAGTCTCCTAGTGGAGGACTGATCATGTCTGGGGATAGAATGTCTCTTAGCCGACACTTCTTCCCTTTCTTGCTATAGTTGGATTTTAGGTAGATGGGAGTTTTGGCCGGCATCTCAGAACAGTAAAAATCTGTGAGAGAAGCGAAAGAAGAAAGGAAAATGTCTTTGAACCCTATGATCCTATGATGCAGAACTGATGGTGATCCGAGTTCTCCCAAGAAAATGAGTGGAGTTACATTCTTAGACACTTGATGGTTGTAGATATACAGTGACAGTGTCCTCAGACTTCAATGTTGGGCTGATTTGGTCCAAATAAGCCAGATGAGATGTCTATTACCTGGAGAAAACAGAGAGAAACATTTCTCTTTTTAATATTGTTTAGATTTATTTTTGCCATTTTATATTTAATGATATTCTCTTACAAGCTAAGCAAGATATTACTTTTTGATATTTATAATACACTCTCTTATATCTAGACTCATTCAGGGTTCTTCAGTTGATTTCTCTAGGGGAAATCTTAAAGGGTCTATGTAGAACCCAACAACAAAGTTTCCGTATCAAAGAGAGTTCCGAGTAGAAATCCTTTAAAAACCTATATAGTGTGTTCTGTGGATTCAGTCAAGAAAACAGCCTGATGTACAGTCTATTGACTTATGGTTTATCGTACATAAGGGACCTGTCTTATGAAAAGCAGTACTCTGTACAATATGTAATGAACAGAGCTGATGTTTTACTTTGCATTCCATTCAATTTTCAAGTAATGCCCACATGCACAGGTTGACATTTTTATAAACTAGTCTTCTCAGTCATACCAGTTTGTCACTGACAATATATGGCATCTGTCATGAAACCACACAACAAATATATCACTTTTCCTAACTCATAGCAAGCCTCTGGAGAGGGGAAGTACAATATGTGCCACAGAAGACAGCCCCAAAAATGACTTCATCATACCCCTGATCTCAGATCGGTATAACAACCAGTAAGACATGAATGGTGAGGGGCCCAAGCTGTTGTTGGCTCAAAGTCAGTCCGGCTCCTGTTTTGTATGTGCTAATATGGACCAGCTGGATTCCACATTGGTCTAAGAGAGGAGATGGAGCTTTAGAAGGATCAGAGTGAGAATGACTCAGGAGAGAAAGCTACTGTACTTCCATGCAGACAGAGTAAGTCCGAGAAAAGCCTGTATTTCTCCAGATATTTGTGATCACCCTAAAAAGACATATTTGTGTGCAAAACTAGGGTGCAAGTACATCACAAGATGCCGAAACAATACGTTTTAAGAGCATTTAAAGTGATGTTGATATATTTCTAGATAAGGACAGCGAGAGTGAGAGAACTGAGGGCAGGAGAGAGAGAGAGAGAGAGAGAGAGAGAGGCAGAGGCAGAGTACTTGCCCATTTATAGACATATTTACTTTTGAGAAACCTCTAAGCACTGACCCTCACTGACAGACTGCAAGCTATCATAAAAGCAGTGGCTAGGACAAGTCCACACCAATGAGTACGACTGAAAAAACATCCACATTCCTGTAGCAGCACAGCTCAGTACTTTTCTTGCCACTGAGACCTCAATCAGAAAAGCATTTTAAGCTATGAATAAATGTCCCTAAAAGTGATATTGCACAGACCTTGACATTTTATCAGCGATCCAATTTTTTGTGTGCTTACAAATGAATATAAAAGTGCATTAAGCCTTAGAGTAGGAGACTTTTGGTTGAAATAAGACACTATAAGCTTCAGCGCTGTATTCTCTCTGTCATGAACACAGCGAATGACAGCCAAAGAAGACAGAACAGCAGAAATTCCAATCTGTTTACAAAACAGAACAGATTCCATTTCCTCAGGATACATGACTTGGCTATGGTAAAATGCTAACACTTTACGGGGTATGTACACAACATCAAGGTTCACTCTGGACTGGGATACAGGACTTGGGACATTGTGTAGGGAAAATGAATGGTACTTAGACAATGACTGCCTACATAATTCCTTCCTACATAGACTGAATGAGTAGCATTGTTCTTTTTAGCCTACTCTATGTAAGTGTGTGTATGTGTGTGTGTGTGTGTGTTCTCCTTTTGCACAGCCCAGAGAGTAGAGTCCACATGTCTTTAAAGACATTTTTAGATGCTGATGCATTTAAACACAAATAGCCTAAACCTCATTTGACTAACATCCAGGGAGCTATACATAGTTTCTCTAAGCTTTATGGATGGACAATGAATGTGTTTTAGAATTCTTGCTGTCTTAGCCTAAAATTAGTGTAATTATATTATATGGCAGTGTGAAAGTGTGGGTGAAGAGCCTTTATGTGTTTGTGTAAAAGGCAAAAAAATGTGTGTGTGTGTGTGTGTGTGTGTGTCTGTGTGTGTGGGTGTGTATACCAGCTAAACTATTCATTGCACTCTTCATTTATCTTTAACTTCCTTCTTTGTCTTTTTCTCTTCATTCTGCTCAGTCTCTATAATAATCCCCTCGACTTCCATTATATTTCTGCAACTCTAAAGTTTGATCTTGACTCGATGCACTCACTCCAGCGAGGAAGCAAATTGGATTCACACCAACAATCTAGCCTGTCACGTGCCACAAGCACCCCCTCCCCACCCGTGATCAGCATCCACATTCTTTTCTAATAGGAACTCTGTGTGTTTAAGACTTTCTGTGTATGTGTGAAATGAGAGAGAGTGCAGAGAGGGCTCTCTCTGCAGTGCTGAGACCGTAGAACATCATCACAGCTATTAGCACTATTAGATTATTGATCACTCACAGGCTCTCGCACCCTGGAAGACAACTTGCTGATTCAAACCGTCTTTAAGAAAACACTTGTGTTGTTTCCCATGTTTTATTTTTTTTTTTACTTTTTCCATGTTTTACTTATTTTCCATGTTTTACTTGTGTTGTTTTCCATGATGAAATGGTTAGTACACTCAGTTCAGTGCTAATGTCTTAACAGCTGAGCAGGGAGCTTTTCAAAGCAGGATATATGTCAGCAAATACTATGATGCATGTCAATATATAAAGAAATACCCTTTGAGGTGGGATTTGATGTCAAGACATATCATGGTGAGTAAATCTGCCACTTTAGTTGGGAAGCAGGCCTCGAGGCTCAAGTTTCACATGAGGAATTTCACAAATAAGTACACATTCTGTCAGTGCTTCAAATAACCCAATCTGAGATCTCTATAAATAAACGACAGAAAATTTAAACAGTAGTTCAATTTAATGCACTTCACATGTTTTTAAAATAACAGTTAATAACCAAAATATAATACTAATCCACTGCAAGGAGCAGGCAGCGTGTGTCACTGGTCCTCTATTTGTGGCTTGTCCACATTTTAAGACATGGGATTGAAAATGGAGGGCAAAAGCACTCAAAGAGCTGGCACAACCTAAATTATGTATAGGACAGTTACATTGATAGAATATCTGATTTGTTCCTTTTTTGCAAAATAACCAACCACATAATCACTCATTACTGTATCAGAGTCATAGTTGTTCTACACTCTATGTCTGGAACCCCTAAGGATTCCTCTTGGTGAACCCTTCAACATAAGCTATAGACCATACAGCAAAACAAGTTCCAAGTAGAACCTCTATAAGAAGCTAAGAACCCATAGCTATACAAACATTCCTTGATGAGTTGATAAATTTTAAGGGGATGAACCTTGGCGTGAAGGTTAATTTTCAGTAATAAATTATAATTTTAATCAAATAATATATAGTTAATTAATTTAAAAATAGCTTCTAAATCTGTAATCATTATACTACATTTGGAATTTGAAAACAAATATTAAAAGGTTGGCAGGGATTCTCTAGTCCAGTCCAAGAGCCCCTCTGCCTTGCAAAGAGTATTGCCAAAACAAATCTTTTAAAATAAAGTATTTTTTAAACTTCATACAACAATCAGTCTTTAAGTGGTCAATAAATTGGTAATAATTGATTTACAGGGTGTCCCAAAAGTCTCCATACATAGGGGAAATTAACACTTTAGCAAAATGTCTTCCAAAAGTTTTAAATGATAAATGAAGAAAGTATTGGAATCATTCTCATGGCTGGGTTGGGAAGCTGTTGCATGGATGCGATGGAGTTTAAGAGGAAACATGGCAAGTACATCACACACAACATTGTTGCCTAACATATTAACAAATTTAAAAAGACTGAAGTGTTGCAGACAAACCAGGAAGTGGACATCCATGAACATCAACTGACGGAGGCACAACCAACATGGTGCTAGCAAATGGAGACTTTTCAGACACCCTGTATTACTAAACCTTAATATGTTACCAAGCTTTTCTACTGTGAATGATTCAGTCAGCTTGAGCTATATATGCATGATTGAGTAAAAGACTTTTCAAACATGACGAGGTCAGATTGGGGTGGGTAAACCGCTAGCAAGGCATATTTCAAGACTAGCAGCTGCCACTCTGCCACCCACATGGCTGTGCCCATGTCCTCTACTGCAAGATATGACTATGGATTTCCCTTCAATCCATCCACCCCCCTTCTGTCACACACACTTTTCAGAGGTGTTAGTGCTGTACTATCTCAATCATCCATAGTGGAGCATAAGGCCTCCATGCCAGCAGGTCATCAGTGTATCTCTGATCCTGCTGGCTGAGTGAGAGCCAAAGCCTGGACCCACTCCAGTCACTAAGAGGGTGCTGTTTAATTATGGAGATGGGCAGTTAGACAGAGAGGGGTCTTAATGAGGACTAGTGAGATGGTAAGTAAGAATCTTTGTGTTGATTTATGTCTGCTTGCTCATTTGTTCTTGGTAATTAAATCACAGGGGGAGAATGTGGGCCAGCTTATTATTAGAGTGAATATGAGCATGCTCTCATCTAAACAAGTGCACTGATAACATTCAGCAGTTTAAGCTCACTGGACAGTATGCAGAGGTGCATTTTGAGGACAGCTGTTAATTTAGTGCCTACAACAGTGCTGTCTCTGAGCGTCGCCTTGGCCTTTTTTGGCTGAAAATGTGGTGGCTACTTGGGGCTCTGCAGTTATTCCTGCTGATGCTGAATTTATGATCCATCTAACTGTGGCACTGAGATGATCATATGCTTGACATATACAGCTTATGTCACTGAGAAAACGAATGACTAGCATGTCATTGGAGTGACCAAACTGTCTCTGCAGGCCGATCCTTAACCCTAAACATTCCTACATCCAAAATAGACAGAAGACCCCATCTTTTGCACTCTATAATAAAAGAGATTAAAGGCTGATAGTACATAGACTAATGGCAGCCTTCACTCAACATTCTTCCAGTTTCGCTTGCCAGTCTGTAACATAAAGGGAACTGTAATTATACTTCAGGCTAGGTGCTTCCTTTTGAGCCTGAGGGCTAGAGAGTTCTGAGTCTTCTGAGACAGGCAGGGTGGAGCAAGTATTCTTCTCATTTCAGCCTCATCTGTTATTCCCTCTTTCTTTATTTTTCCCTCCCCTGCTGTCCACCTCTCCTTCTGTTCTCAGCCCCCATGTTGTCTTTGGCTCACCGCATGCCAAAGATGAAATGAGAGGGTTGAAAAACACGAATGGGACGTCAAAACAGCTGGAAGAACTCTCCAAGTTCTTCTGGCTATCCCTGAATTGCAGCTCTACGGTTATTGCGGTTAGTGTGTCGACTGAGTGGGAAAGTGTTTGCTGCAGTGGCAAAAAAGTATCAGGTTGCTTTTGCTGTACTTCAACTCTTGTTGTGGGCACATGCTCGACTACTTCTGTCCATCTTGCACTTGTGTGTCAATGCTTCCACTTTGCTCTGAGAACTTAACAAAAGTTCTAAAGACACAAAGCCTATGAAAGACAATCAGGCATGTGGCATGCATACAATGATTTAATGGAATTATTTACTGCAAAGTTTTTCTCTTTACTGAAAATCACACGCCCCCTTGAATTTCTCAAATGAGCAGGCATTTTAATTTTATTAAGGTTACTAAACAGTCATAACCAGGAAACCATATGCATTATTAGTGTCATTCAGCAGTGCAGCACAATTTATTAATACCTCTTATAGCATAACTATTAACTCAGAATTTAAAAGAAATTAAAGCATAGGAGACATACAATTCAATATATACATGACACCTTAATAATACCTTAAAATTGATGTGTGCTGCATATTGGCAGCACACATTTTTTTTGTGCTGCATTTTTTTTTACCTGTGTATCTTCTTACGATGAACCTCTCAGTTCTTCCTGCAGACGTAATGGCTTGTCTTTGAAATGTTACTGTCCCAAATGACTTCTGTGTAGTATAGTATACAGTGGTTTTCTCTTCCTCCCTGTCTCTCACTCTGTCTTTCCGTCTCTAAGCCCTGGGTGTCTGTTCCTCTCAGGCAAGAGGTCTGCTGGACAGCTGTTTAGGAATTCCTCTGTGTAACTGTAACTGCGGCTTCTCTCTTCTCCGTTCTGCTCGAGGAGAAATCTCCTCCTCCTCCTTCCTGCTCTCCCCTCCTGCAGCACCTGTCTCTGTCTCTCTCTTTCTCTCTCTCTCTGCAGTCCCTTTGCCTCTATTTCTGTGGTTTCTCAGCTTGGTAGAATTGCTGCTATATCGAGAATGGGCAGTTACGTTATGAGAAGCTGTGTGGAGCGAGAGTGGAGTTGGCTGTAGATGAAATCCTGTTAGATGCTGGTTCTCAATCACCCTGTTTCACTCTCTCTTTCCATCCCCGTGTTTCTCATGTAATCTCTACCCTCTCTTTTCTCATGTGCTTCTGCTTTCTCCTCCTCACCCTTTTGCATTAAGATTCATAAAATCCTCACTGTAATTATAACAGAAAATGTGCACTCCCTTGCTATTGGAAATATGTGCTTTGTGTACTTTCTCGCTCTCTATCAGATGCTCTCTCTGTCTTATTTCCCCTCGGAAAATACACATTCGGATATGCACCAATGATCTTTGGGGATTTTCCTCAAATTCTTGCATCCATACTTTCTTTTCCCTTTTTTTATGATTCATCTAGATTCAGCTCTCATTGCATACACACAGAGAGAGAGAGAGAGAGAGAGAGAGAGAGAGAGAGAGAGAGAGAGAGAGAGAGAGCAAAAGCTCATGACAAAGAGCACAACAGGGCCCATTTAAACAATGTTTAAGCGATGTAGTGCAGCCTTTCTGGATTCATTCCAACAGAAAACATTTGTTTTCAGTGAATTACCCTTTAGACAACATGCAGGACAGCACACCACAAGGCTGTTCTTGTGGGAATCTCTTTAGGTTTTACAGCCTCTGTAGTTTTTCTTAAAGGACAAGCATGTTTGCAGTGCCCGTGTGCTGTAAATATCTCTTCCTGAGAGCTCCTAGGAAAGTACACACCAGGTTTGCTGAAGCCTCATCACTTTTCAACACATTTTCCCTATTGCAGGTTTCCTTGGCAACAATTGCTGCTCTGCAGTGATGCCACAACAGGAGGAAGAGAGAAGAGTGACGAAAACGGATCTGTTTGCCTATGTGTCTGAACCAGTGTTGCTGAACCAGTGTGTGCCTCAGAGGCATAGAGTGTGTATAAGCGAGTGGTTATTTAAGAACAGGTAGCTTCTGGCATGTTCTTGCAGGTTTGTTTAAAGTTCTGTGCTTGCAGCATCAGCATTTGACAATCACAGAAAACATAAATCTCTTCTTGCCAGCAACTGACTCCTCACACAGATGCTCCATAATCCATTTATCCGTTGCTCTGCAACACATTTAGTCCTCTAATGGGTAGAAGAAGCTGACTGAGTTTCTTCAGGGCTGGATGTTCTGACTGGTGGGCTGAAGTTGAGCCACCCACTAATTAAGTGAACAGGCATAGTTTGGTAACATCTAAACAGCTTTCTGAATGGGAAAGCTTTGGCCCTGGGGGTGGATGTGCAAAGAGTGATCTCATTCAGGCTGGCATGTGGAAAGCACATGGTTTTGAATAAAATACAGTGCAGTGCCTTGAAAAAGTACAAGTAATATGTTTAAGGCTTTATGCTACACACCCAGAACAACTCTTCTCAGCAAAAGCCTTAAAAATATTACTTGCACTTACAGTGGGGGAAACAAATATTGAACATGTTAACATTTGTTTCCGTAAATATATTTGCGATGAGGCTATTAACATGAAATTTTCACCAGACTTTGGTATTAACCCAAGAAATCCACATATATAAAGAAATCCAAACATTAGACTTCATATAGGACTAATGGATGGAGCCGTTTACTGGAAAATTCTTGAGAAGAATCTGCTCCCATCCACCAGGATGATGAAGATGAGACGTGGGTGGACCTCCAGAAGTTCAACGAACCAAAGCATACAGAAAAGGAAACTCAATTGGTTTCAGAGGAAAAAAATCAAGGTGTTACTATGGCCCAGTGAATATCCTGACTGAAATCCTATTGAACAAGATTTAAAGGACTATGTTTAGATGAATGGGCCAAAATCTCACCTGAATACTGCGGCCCATTAATTTCTTCATACAGGAAGCATCTGGATTCTGCCATTACAAACAAAGGCTTCTGCACTAAGTATTAAATAAATTTCAGCTAGTTTGTTCAATACTTTTTTCCTGTGTCATTTTTTTCCACTTTATTACACATAACTTCATTTATGGATTGTAATGTTGTGAATACTTTATATTTGTAGATTTCTTGAGTTAATACTGATGTCTGGCGAAAATTTAATGAGAATACCTCATGGGGAAATATTTTTACTAAAAAAAGTTGACACGTCCGACTAATAATAAATAAATTATAT
>JAOUWY010000062.1:25140372-25164206 GCA_025728095.1 Prietella phreatophila | reverse complement strand
GTGTGTGTGTGTGTGTGTGTGTGTGTGTGTGTGTGTGTGTGTGTGTGTGTGTGTGTGTGTGAGTGTGTGTGTGTGTTAATATATTTGATATTAACATTGTCACTTGCTCCTTGTCACGCTATGATCAGCAACAAACACTAGTGAAAGGTCAGGAATTTGTTGTGTGTGCAGTGCTAAGGACTATATTCTTAACAATTCATTCTCATATTCTCTTCTGTCCAAATTCCTAAGGATGTGCAAACAAGAGATCCTTTTGGACAAAGGATGAATTTTTGCACCTCCAAAAAGGAAAATTATTTCAAGCCCACAGCTTCCGTTTCTCTCCTTCTCAGTCTATAAATCTAAATATTTTTCTCATTTGGATAACTGCCATGCAACAGCTTGTATGAAAAGTTCCGAATGTTTCAGTCTATGTGTTGGTGTTACAGATACAGCTTGAGACATGCATGATGCAGTCTACAGGATCGGGAGCCACAGTACCAAAAAGCTTATTTTTAATTAGACATATTGCTGTATATTATTGTTTATGTCTTGGCTAGACATGATTTCACACTATAAGTGTTGCATCCATCCACATATTTGAGTCAGTTTGCTAAAGCTAGTGTTTAGTGTTTGGTGTAATCATAGTCTGAACACCGTTTAGCATTGAGGAATAAAGACATAACATTGTAATGACTAAAGCTTTTACAAATCCATATTCCTGCAATGATGTGGCCATAGTACAGTCTAGACATAAAGAATCTTCTAAATCAGTATTATAGAGACTGGCCTGCAGTTACAAATGGATTATCACACATAGGCACCTAGTATATGCTGAGGTAACTTCTTTTTAAACTCCTTTGTGAGTATCTGGGTACATCAGTTTCCTCCTCCAGTCCAAAAACATGTGTTGCAGGCTGACTGGCATTTACAAATTGTCCATAATGTGTGAATGTGTGTGTGAATACAGTATGTATGTGACTGTGGCACCCAATCCAGAGTGACCCCCGCCTCGTGACCCATGTCCCTTGGGATAGTCTCCAGGTTCTCCATGAATTTGTGAAGGATAAGTGGTACAGAAGCTAGATGGATGGACATGGATGGATGGATGAATGCACCTTTCAAAAAATATTAGGACAGTTGGTAGGTTGTTCCATTATTGCTGTGCCATTCAGCCATTGTGCTATTTAAACATTTTTTTAAAGGTGCTATTTAAACCGTTTTCTCCAACCTAAGAAAACAAGGTCTGGTTTGTTTGTTTTTTTTTTTGTTTGTTTGTTTGTTTGTTTTTTGCATAGAATTATCAAATGCACAAATGCACTAGTGGTTAACTAGCTTCCATGTTGATGGCATGAGGACATTAATGACATTGTAATGATTGTCTAAATTGTTTTAGATTAATAATTATAATTTATATTTTATTAATAATATATACATAGAGGTTTATATTAATGTTTTAAGTTATTTATCTGAAAAGCATAGGTTTTATTTATCTGCATAGGTTGTTGTGAAGGACACTTTGAAGGACCTATGATTAAATGTTTTTTTCTTTAAATACATACTTCTGAATGTAATATAACTGAGACAGAATTTGTTGAATCACGCAGATATCAGAGGATACCTTACTAGCCCCACCATTTCACTCCAGTCAAGGTGAGATAACGTGATGTTCCATTGACAGTAATGCAAGCGCCATCTGCTGGTAAATATCTATGTGCTATGTCATCACAGCCAGATCCGTGGATGATTTTCATCTGAACTTGCGATGTGACCAATAATCGAATTTAATTACTTATCGTATATAGTTTTTGTTTGAGAGTCCAAGTTGATTATTCATCAAGTTTTACGTTTATTTTCAAAAAGGACTGCTATAGTTTCTGCTCATTAACTCTACTCATGTCCCTTACAAAAGTACATGTTTTCAGTACAGTCCTTTCAGTTACAGTGGCTCCACAGCTATCTAATATTGTTTGTGTGTATATTATTGAGGTGGGAAGTAACCTTATTTAAGCATTTGATCAAACTTCTAACTTCTAAATCTAAACTCTAATGGTTGTGACATGTGGGTGAATGGTCACTTGATATATTTTCTTGTTCATATGACCCTGAAGAAGGAATAAGCGGTTGAAGATGAGAGAGAGAGAGATATGCATGTGTCACTGTCATAAACCATTATGTAGGGGGAAAACTAAAACCTTTGGGCTCTTCATGTTCATGAATTCTCCCTCAAATAAAAAAATAAAATATACTCTGAGGTAAATGACCAAACATTCATTAAAGCAAAAGTAATTTTGTATTTATTTTGCCAGTTTGTATCATGACAACTAGATTCTAGTAACATTAGCATATTAAAATTATTGTCTTCAAATGATTGCTTATTAAAATGACTATTGTCAAATACAGTTTTCATGCTAGCTAATGCTTAAGAGGTTTAGCTTTTCGAACTAGCTTTAACTGATATTCTCTTACTATTCTTTGGTGAAAGACAACTAATATCCCATACTAACCAAAATCAATGTGTGATTTGAGTTGCAGAGTGATTTCTTTTACTTTTGACATACTTACTTGTATTTTTGTACTTTTACTTTAACTTGAGGAAAGCACTGTAACTTTACCAGAGTATTTGTTTAGAAAAGTACAGTATTTTCATTTTTACTTAAGTAAAGAAGTGGTGTACCAGATCTGTGTATTATTACATTGCTTATGTCTTTGGTTTTAGAAACTATTGCATATTTAAAAATCAAAAAACAAACAAAAAAACAAAATCTCTTAAACTCCCAAGTGTCGTAATGGAAGCATGGACAAAATGTTTAATCCAAAAACAACAAGTTCCAAATGGTAATTCCAAATTCCACAATGTTTAAACAGGCAAGGTTCATATGATCAGGCATAAACTAGGCTAGGCATCGAGGTATCGAGTATCGAGGTCAGTGGAGTAAACAAAGTCAAAGCCCGAATATCATCACTTAGAAAGGCTTGGTATCGAAAGGTTATAGGAACTGAGCATATACTTCGCAAAGACATTGTGTTCAAACGGTCACTTTTATGTGAACACCTTGTATTTTTTTTACAATCTGATTTCCTCTTGATTCAGTAGATAAGTAGATATTTCCCCTGTGTTTATACATGCACGTGACAGTCAGACATTCATGTAAATCCTTGGTTATGTGCTTTTCAGCCATAGAAGTGTACGTGACACAGCTGAGGAGTATTGCACCTACACATACAAAAAACCAGTACCTGGATTGGTTTGAGCCTGATATTTATCTTCCTGGTACGGTATGCAAGGCCACTGCAAGGTGTCACGTACAGTGTTAGCCATGGCTAGACATGCAAGCTCGCATAGCATCATGAGGGCACAGGGTCATGGTGAGGACAGTTACATATATCTCCAAAATCACAGTTTCTATTTTAAAACTTGTGATTACACGTTATGTGTTGTTTAAACTGTAATTATATATGAGCACTTTATTAGGAACACTATACTGGGTAGAGTCTCCCTTTGCTCTCAAACTAGACTCAATTCTTTATGGCATGATTTCACAATATTTTGGAAACATCTATTGCCTTCAGATATGGTGGATTTTATTGTTCTATTGGATTCACATCTATTGGATTCAGATCCGGTGACTGGGAAGGCCACTGAAGAACACTGAACTCATTGTTATGTTCATGAAATTATGGACAGCTTTTGCTTTGTAACATGGTGCATTATCATGCTTGAAGTAGCCATTAGAAAAAGGGTGAACTGTGGCCATGAAGGGATGCACATGGTCTGCAACAATAGTCAAATAGACTGTGACATTCAAGCAATTATTGATTGGTATTAACGGGCCCAAAGTGTGCCAAGAAAGGCAGGTTGGGTCCATGGATTCATGCTATTGGTGCCAAATTAAGACCCTACTATTTGTCTGCCTCAGCAGAACTCCAGATTCATCAGATCAGGCTACATTTTTCCAGTCTTCAAATGTCTAGTTTTGGTGAGCCTGTTCCCACTACAGACTTCAGCTTTCTTGGCTGAAAGAAGTAGAACCAGACATGGTCTTCTGCTGTTGCAGCCCATCTGTCTGAAGGTTTGAAGTGGTGTGCATTCTGAGATGTTTTTCTGCTCACTACAGTTGTACAGAGTGGTTATCTATGCTACTGTCGTCTTTCTGTAAGTTCGAACCAGTCTGGCAACTCTCCTCTGACCTCTCTCATCAACAAGTATTTAATATCAAATTATCTTTTAAAATGATTCCTTGTTGTTGAACCAGTTTTTAGTAAATGTTGTTTGCTATAAATACATACTATTAATTTTTATTTAATTCATTGCATACTGTGCATTGTAATGACTTGCTAGATTCCTTAATTTCCTGTGTACATAATGCAATGCAATTTGTGGCTAATCTGAAATGATGAAGTGCCCTGTGATGGATTGGCACCCTGTCTTGGAGTGTACCCTGCCTTGTGCCCAATGATCCCTGGGATAGGCTCCCGGCTCCCCGTGACCCTGAAAAGGAGTAAGCGGTAGAAGATGGATGGATGGATGGGAATACAGTTCTATATTTGTTCTGAATACAATATGTTATTACGTCAGTACAAAGTGAGCTATTCACACTGGAGTCATATTTTAATGTGATAATCTCCTAGTGAATATATACAATATTCCTGCATACTCTGTCCTTCTCTAAAATAGCCCTTGAATTATGAACACAAACCTCTGTAGTTCTAGACAATATTATTAAACATAATGAATTAGGGGGAAACAGTGATCCAAAATGGTAATTATTTTAATGGTAAATAGCACAGGTGACTTTTCTCTACAGTTCACAGGAGAACATTCGCTTAGACAATCTTTTCAGGCAGAGAGAACTTATCAAATATCATACTCGCAGTTAAATGTTTTATCATAAATGCTTTTGTCGCATTTCAGAGTTGCCCAAAGAATGCCAAAAATGCAAATGCGTGCATTATCCACATATCTGAAATTCCCTACTGTGTGAAACCAAGAGGCTTGATTTTGGGTTGCTGTGATCATGAATGTGAATCACTTCTAACATGTTAGATATGCATTCCTGGAGGATTACCTATAGTTATCATTAGACATTAACTATATGTCGCATTTCAAAGGTGCTAAATAAACAATCAATAATAAATCAGTCCAATAATAAAAGAAATAAAGATGCAGTGAGAGTCTTAATCACAGTTCCTGTGGGTGTAAACCTCATAGTTTTGGAAGTAAAATTTTTAGTTACAAACTGTAACTCTATCTTGCTTTATTATTATTATTATTATTATTATTATTATTATTATTATTATTATTATTATTATTTTGGTGATATTTAGCTGGTTGGAAGGTAGGAGGCATGTTCCCAAAGATCATCTTCAGCCTCAACTCCAAAGATTGTGTTGTTGTGAATAAGAAGTAGGTATCAAGTGCAAAACACATGGGGCAATGCTTACCAATGGAGGCTTAACAACCTCCAACTCCATTTGAGGCTACACAAAGAATTGTATGTCTAGCCTTATAATACAAGAATAGCTACTGCTAGACTGAAGTGAGGAGGATTATTCTTGAAATAATCAAGTATACAAGAATAGCTACTGCTAGACTGTAGTGAGGAAGATTATTCTGGAAATAATCAAGTATAAAGCTACTGATTCTGAGAAGAGCCCTGGCTGACTACAACCTGTTACACTATTAATATATGTTATAGCTAATATACCGGTAGTCCCGGTACCTCAGAAATACGTAGTGATATGCCATGATGACTACCACCCAGTAGCACTTACCCTGATTATAGTGAAATGTTTTGAAAAAGTAGTCCTCGAATATATCAAAGGCCCTGCTTGTCTGGACCCCCATAAGTTTGTTATTTACTGAGTTCAGTCTGACATTTTATATGATCTTATCATACCATTAAACATTTCACTAAGATTAATGATTTGGAATTTAATTCAAGCTTAATTTACTGTGGCCCTGCAGAGCTGTTTGGGCATATCAGTACCATATTCAGCTCTTGGTGCTTTCTCTGTCAGTCAAGCTCGGTGACTAAATTGGATCACCTCAGGTGCTTTTTATGCTCAGTCCCATATTCTACCCTATTTATCTATGACTGTACCCTTAGTCATGAGAGTAACACCATTGTTAGGATTGCAGATGACACCACTGTTACTCCAATGATTAGAGGTTGTGATGAATCATCCTACAGGGAGGAGGTCAAGAAACATCATTGTGCTCAGGCAATAGCTGCATCAACAATGTCAAGAAAATGTCAAGACCAAACTAGTTGTCATGGACAAAGGGGTCAGCTTTTTTAGATAAACAGTGAGAGCAAAGTTGGAAATGAGAAACTTTCTTTGTTTTGAATAATTTGGGGGGTTCTAAAAGCTTTTCTTTGTTGTTTTTTTGCGTGAAAATAATTTCCATCACTAGACAGAACACATCCTGTCAAGGGAAACATTTAAATTCCACAAAACATAGGAACTACTCAGGATGTGTCACGTCTATATTTTTGTAAACATTGCTCAAAAGTCGTAAGAAAGTCAATGAAAGCCTGTTTTAAATATTTTACTCTCATGAATTTCTAAGATCTAACTGTTCTACCAGATTCCACTAGTTCCTTGACTCATTCAGTACAGCTGAATATATCTGCTTTTAGCTACTCAGTCCTGTATTGTACTGTAAAACAGTATACATTTGTCACAAAGCTGTTGTTTTTTAAAATCACATGTACTTTTATTGAATGTCTTGCAACTGAACATGTTGCGTTGTGATACTAGTATCTATATCTACATAAAGAGCGCCTCTATTTTATGTAATAATCGTTGGTCATAATCATTCTATCAAAAAGTTCTATTCACACTCGCGGTCTGTAGTCTTTTTCTGATGTGATAAGCATGGATGATTTTAACAACCTCTTTACATATAAATTCAGGTGTTTCAGGTCTTGAGTATCTAAATGAGATGAGTCACAGCATAGTGTGTGTTTGTTTTGTGCTGAAGCGTGAGGCCTGGAGCAGCTGCCAGGCTTGGAAATTGTCTTTGCCTTTGGGATAGTGTGTAATCTGCAGGCTTTGACCTGAACAAAGCAAGGCCATGGCTGGCTGCATGAATGATATTGCCTCATCTCTTCTATTGGTTGTTGGTTTAGCCCCCAAAAGGAGAGTCTCCCTGTCCTTTAGCTGTGTAGGAGTGTTTGTGTGTCTACGTGCAACATATTTCCAAATGGAGAGCTTCCAGCATGTGGGCTTGGAACAATGCAGAGTTCTTGAAGAGAGAAGGATGTTGAAGAAACTGCACGTAGCCATCATAGAGGCGCCATGGGAGCTCCCTCCCTCCTCCACGTGAGCTATGTTGTCCTTATCTCACCTTTACATGAGATAAAGTTAAACAATTCAGTAGTTCTTTCTATAAATAGCTGCTATTACATTATTGTAAATGTGAGTCTCTATCATGGGAAAAGTACATGAAAGAGTGCATATTAAATGACACTGAATTTGCAGTCATACATGAGATACACTTTGTTAAATCATTTTAGCATAATTTTAACATAATCATTTAGTAATTGCAATTTTAACATAATCATTTAGTAATCGTAGTAATTTACCTCAAATTCCAATGTCCTTTTGTGTGAATTATTAAGTAACTTAGAACACTTAGAACAATTAGATTATATTTAAGCAGTTACTCATGTGAACTTTTGAAGCTTCTATACAGTATACTGAAGTTCCTCTGTAGTGTAGGGGAAATAACTACAGTGACTAGATTATTGCAATGATAAGAGCACACTGCGCATGCTGAGACAGATGGATGGTAAGGATGCAATGAGTTGTTTCTTTTTTTTTTTTGCTTCAGTGTTTTATCTTTCCCTCTGTGTCTTTTGAAGTGGATTTGTGAATATGTAACTTACACTTCTGTGCACTACTGTAAGCTTGGCTTTTTTTTTTTAGTTCTGTTTTTGAATATGGATATTTACATGAATAATTACATTTGTGAAGACATTTAAAACATTTAACTAAGATTTTTACACATTTTTACCTTACTATTCTTATTTAACATTGTCTTACTGTGTTCATTTATAAACTGTGCAGTGAACTACAACTGAGGGGGCACAGTGGCTTAGGGGTGGGCTGTGGAGGCTCAATGGTTAAGGCTCTGGGTTAATGGTCAGAAGGTCAGGGACTCAAGTCCCAGCACAACCAAACTGCAACTGTTGGGCCCCTGAAAAAAACCCAACCCTCCCTGCGCCAGGGGTGCTGCATCATGACTGACCATGTCCTCTATCCCCAGCCCCCCAACAAACTGGGATATGTGAAAAAATTACTTTACTGTGCTGTAATGTATATGTGACAAATAAAGGCCTCTTATTCTTCTTCAGTTAACACATTTGTAGCTCTAGGTTTGTGGGTTCGAATTCTGTCTGCACAGTGTACGTGGAGTTTGCATGTTTTCCCTGTACTACATGAGCTGTAGGTTGATTGGCATTTCCAAACTGTTCATAGTGTGTGTGCGATTGTGCCCTGCGATGGGTTGGCACCCAATCCAGGGTGTCCCCAACCTTGTGCTCCAGTTCCCTGTTATAAGTTCCAGGCTCCCCTACAACCCTCTGTAGCATAAGTGGTATGGAAAATAGATGGCTGGCTGGAACTAGTATCAAAAAGTGAACTTAACTACAGACTGTCCAACTACAGACTGTATTTTTTTTTTCACTATAAATAACTTTTCATATAAAAATCATTGTCCCAAATGATGATATATATTTTTTTAAGTTTTATAGTTTTCTGACTACAATTAAAGTGTGTTAAATAAGTCCTGCAGTCTTCTACTCATCTTATACCACACAATTTGCCATTGATTACATTTTTAAAAAAATGATTATTAATGAACAAGACCACATGCTTTTTAAATCATTTATAGTTTAATGTTATGGAATGTCCAAAAAACAAGTTTCTGTTATCACTTTCAATGTAGTAGTTATAAACAGTACTTACCTTACCAGCAGATTTTTTTTCTCTTTTGAGGTTAATAAGAAAAAAAAAATGAGGCTCGTATTTACAGGCAAACTAAAAAGAGCAAAGTCCTCTATGCTAAGGACTTTCCCATAGTGATAATCGTATTAATCACTTATTTATCACAGTCTTGAGACTCCTTCCATAAATGTTATATAAATGACTCCTAACAACAAACTTTACCACATCAGTAAGAATATGTTTTTCTTTAATTTGTTTATTATTAGATTGAGATTATATGGACTGACCTCCTTACAAGTCCCTGTGAACGAGCTCTTACTATAGAACAATAACGGATTATACAGTGGACATATTGTAGCTATTTGGAGATATACAAAAGTAATGACAATGCAGTTATCAAGGCATTTAATTACAAAGAGGCATTTACCGTCTTAGAAAATATCCAGTTTAATCTTCACCATGCTCACACATGTGCAGTCAATATCCCAATTCCATCCTCCTTTTCTTTATCTGCACACCTCTAATCCATAGCCATAATAGCTACTGTACTGAAAATGACAGTTATTTCTGGGTCTTCATTTGTGTCATTTGCATAAAGGTACAAAATGGTTATTATGTTCAGGTTAGTTTTTTCTTGAAACATGTACAGTCCCCTCTGAAAATATTGGAATGTCAAGGACAATTCGTTTGTTTTTGCAATATACTGAAGACACATCTAAATGTAAATATCAGCAAATGAAAGCTGAAATTCTATCATCTCATATTCCTCTTTTCATCTCAATTCCAAATATCATCAGTTTATCGCAAAAACAATTTTCCAATTCCAATACTTTCTGTATAACTCATTCGATCCTATACATATATTCTTTAAAAGGGTCCTCCCGAGTTAATATTAAACTCTTCCAGACTGAAATCAGAATCTGACTGTCAGTTAGAGCAACCTTGCTGGAAAAGACAGCAGGGTTCAAGGTTGATAATACGTGTATCAACCACAGCCAAGAGCACTGAGTTGCTCAGGGAGAGCTCATATTACATCAAAACCACAGACTTCTGCTTCATTCAAGTAAGTTTTTTAAAATTGTCTTTTTAATCTTTTATTTTCTTTTTTAAGTTATATTTACAAAATCATTATTTTTACTATTTCTGCAACATTTCAGTCACCATTACCTGTCTCACACACCAGTTAATGAGTGACTGTGATGAACTTTGCCTTTTGGCTTTGCTTGTTACCTTTTGTAATTATGGTTGAATGAGGTTTATCATTAACATCTAGTGTTTTTATTAATGTCATTAACATCTAGTGAACCCTTATAGAGTTGTTTTCCTTACGTAACCAGGTTTTAAAAAGATTTTTCATGGATACAGGGACTCGAATGCTGCATTTTTTACTGTGAGTTTGGAGTATTAATCTTACATAACCATGGTCTGCATAGTGAGCTCTGGGAACAAGCCAATATTTTCAGAGTTTTTATATGTATTATTGAGTACTTCTAGTTATTTAGCTTGTTTGTCTGAAGTGAAAAGTTTAGAAACGCCTCATTAAATATCCATTACATAGTCAAAATGTTATTGTATTTTGACTTTTATATTATAAAAGGCTTGATGAACCCTGCGATACTGTATATAGCACTCTTTCTAGAGAGAGATTAATTTCATAATATTAGCTCAGCTAAAATGTACATAGACGTTCATAGGTCATATGGAGTCCTGTGAATGAAATCACAGTACATTTGGAAGTGAGAGTGGGAGTCACTTGACAGGAGGAAATCAGGCAGTAATAGTATTAATTTAACAAGGGGAAACGGACTGTCTGTAGCCCATATGTCTACATTATGGATTGTACACTATAATAATGAAGAAAGGTGACGTTCGTCTTGCGGAACCTTTGTTATGATGCCGCGCGCGCCTTCCGGACTGTTGTTGATGTTGCACCACTGACTGTCAAACTGTGGAGAGTTGCCTAACAGTAAGGCTTTTAATCTGTGTTTGTACGCAGTTTTCTACCTCATTTACGGTGTATTTCACGAACGGCGATGTACAAATGTTATTTCAGTCATATTATAGCTAGCGTCTGTCCTGGTTTAACGTCATCCTGTTAGATTGCTAGCTATGTAGTTAGCGCGCTGGATTGAACAGTAAAGAGAGCATCGTTGTATAAATGCAGAGAGCAGTACTGTCTCTGGCCATTTTAGTGCTGTTTGTTAGGAAACAAGACACGGGGCTTGTCAAAGAAATGTGCTTAGAACTTATTTGGTTGTGCTTTTAAAGTAAAACAAGATTGTAAGGCGTGTTTGTTAAACACCCTGGTATTTATTACACTGCTTGGGATTAGTCCACTCATTTCCCAAACTGTGATGACGAATCCTGTCAAATTGAACACGTTTTCATGTCTCTTTTGTCTTGAGACGTGACTTAGTTGTTTAGTTTCTCTTTGCAGTGTTTATTCGCACCTGATGAGAATGTATTCAGACAGGAAGTAGTTTGGGGAAGAAAAGGTGAGACCACACAATGTACACACTGTGTATGAGGTGGAGTGATGAGGGGACATAATATGATGGTGGGGTCTCAAAAAGTTGAGTTTATAAGGGTTAACGGTTCACACTGATTGCCTCTTGTGTCATGAGAGACTTGTCAGCTTGCCAGTATTGTGTACAGCTGTGACAATATTGAGATGTAGCTGTTGGAGACTTGCTCATGCTGATCGGTGTATTATCTAATTCTACCTCCCTTGTTATTTTCTCCAGATGCATTATAACACAAAATGTCATTTTTGTGGTTGTTGCAGGCACACACAATCTGGAAATTTACAACTACAAACTAATATTTTTACTGGATCATTTTTGCGCATTGTAGTTCATCAGTAAGTCTGTGTGCACTAAAGGGTTTCTTGCCAGTTACAGAAAAATGGCAGGTGTGCATGTAATTTATTCATGCTTTATTCATCGCTTACCAGAGTGAATGACACTTTGACAACTAGAGTTGTTTGTCACAATACCATAAACATATCTTAGGATACTATACTAACTGAAGTATCACAATACCAAAGAGTATCACGATACCATGCGATGTTATATTAATTCATAATTCAAATCTACATAATGAGTCCAATTTACAGAAATACATAGATATATAGTAAATGAAAACGGACAAACTGAATTTTCCTCTGAATACTTTTTATTAATGAGATTGAATAACTGGCTGTTGGGGAAAACTCAAGAACAATCATACATACTCTCATAGTTTTGTCCCCTAGAGCAATTAAATCATGCAAAAGGAAATTGTCCTCAGAGTACTAAGAATGAACACATCATTAGGAATAAATAACTGAATTTGGAAACGATCTCCAAAAAAACATTGGGACGTTGTGTAAAATGTAAATAAAAGCAGAATCCAACGATTTGCAAATCTTATAAACCCATATGTTATTCACAATACAACATAGAAAGCATCATATGATTAAACTGAGTAAATGTACCATTTTAAGAAAAAAAAAAGAGGTTATTTTGAATTTGATGGCTGCAACACGTCTCAAAAAAGTTGGGTCGGGGCAACAAAAGGCTGGAAATGTAAGTGTTAATAAAAAGAAACAGCTGGAATTTAATTGGCAACATGTCAGTAACATGATTGACAGATCTGCTCACAAAACCTCTTATATTGGGCAAGTGGCCGCCTTTATTTAAACCACACACATTAAGAATTGTTTACAGTCACTCACATGAACTTTGACACCACCCATAATCGATTTTGAAAATCTCAGTTGGTGAGGGAATGCATAAGTACTACATTGGGTTGTGAATCTAAAGAAAAAGGAGGTGGGAGGCTGGTTTGTCAAATTTCAGCACAGATTTACAGACCATTAAAGATGCACTGCTCTGTATCCCAACCAACCATTTTTTCCCTGATATTTTAATGCCGAATTTAGTAAGATTCAGAAGAATCTCACAAGCAAAAAAAAAAAAAAACATTTTTGTTGCTGCAATGTTTAAACAGTGTCTACAATCATCTACATACATTATTACATGTATTTGTAGTTTTGGTATTAATGTTTCTCTGCTACAACGAGTGTGTCTGTTCGTATATGCAGGATGGCTCAGGATGGCAAGGTCCTGGCTCTGGGACTTCTGGCTGGTGCTGCAGGGATCAGCTTGGCAGCTTGTTGGTACCAGAGCCGGAGAGCCATGGCGGCGGCCACAAGGACAAGCACTTATTACCTGTCAAGCAGCAGAAACACAGACCAGCTCGATGGCGGTGTGGCATTGCAAGCAGGTCAGACAGAGGTGCTGGATCGGCTTGGAGCTCTGATTCAGTGTGTGTCGGAGCTAAAAGAGGAGGTGAAGGCCCTGAAGAATGCTCTTCCACACCTGCCGGACCACATCAGAGATGAGTTAACAGGGCGAAGTTGCAAGGCAAGTCCATTGAATAGAACCACGCCCACGAGGAGGAAGAGAGCCAGCGGAGCTGCAAGAGCACAGGGACATAGCTCGGAGGAAGCAGAAAGTGAAGGAGGGTGAGTGTTTAGAGGCAGGTTCTGAATGTGGATAAGTGTATTATGTACTCTGTCATAGCGTTATTAATAAGATCAGGGTATGATGAATATTTCAAATCAGTCTGATTTATTTCACTTTAATGATGTTTAGACACTGTGGCTCCTCAGAAGTCAATAGAACAGGGAGATATTCACAAGGGTTGTTCCTGTGACTCCTATTCAAGGCAGATAGAGAAGTTTTCTGGA
This sequence comes from Prietella phreatophila, assembly GCA_025728095.1. Classification (NCBI taxonomy): domain Eukaryota; kingdom Metazoa; phylum Chordata; class Actinopteri; order Siluriformes; family Ictaluridae; genus Prietella; species Prietella phreatophila. The sequence continues at coordinate 25,150,540 of JAOUWY010000062.1, read as the reverse complement.
CGTGGACAAGTGCTGAATTGCCTTTTGAAAGTCTTTCTCTCTTCAGTCTGTTAATCACATCACTGTTTACATGGAGCATTTTCTCTCATTTTCTACTCATCTACACTTTTATGTTCTGCGCCCAACACACACACACACACTTCAAAATGGCAGTTATGAAGCAGTGCCTGGGGTGTGAGAAAGGTGTGTGTGTGCGCGTGCGCGCGCATAAACACTAGCAGAATCTCGTACTGCAGGCCCTGTCAGCCTCATTCGACCTCACCTCTAATTCCTTGATCATATGCCAGAAAAAATAACATAAACAACAGATGTCTTTTCATAAAGGATCAGTCTTAAAATGCAAAATTTTTGAGGAGGGAGCATTATTTGATTTTGCATTTCTGTGTAATTGTTCTTCTTACTTTGCTTTGGATGGAAAAGGGTTTATGAACCTGAACGATCAAGAGCTCAATTGTTCTTAACCGAGAGCTTCATTTACAGTACATTGAATGTTAAGTGCTGAAAATTGTACATACAAATCTTTTATCCCTCATGTTGACCGATATACTTTGTATGCTTTGAAGTAGACCACACACTGCTTTTATGTCTGTTGAGGCATTTCTTCACTGTGCACAAAGAAGAAGAAGACTTGATTTGGAGAATTTATTCTATCTCAAATAGCCTAACAGATTCCAACTGGATTTCCTATACTAGTTTAGCCCTCTATAACATCTTAATATTTTCCAAGATTTGGGAAAGCTGATGTATTTTAATAGAGCATAAATATATACAGGCTGCCCTAAAAGTCTCCATAAATAGTGGACTGTGTTTGCCAGCACCACTTCGGTTGCGTCCTTGTGGATGTCCATTTCTCATGTGGTCCGCAACACATCCAGTCTTTTTGAATTTATTAATAAATTTGGCATCAGTGTCATGTGTGATGTGCTTGCCATGTTTCCTGTTTCCCGTCAGGTTGTGATGGGAAACAGGAAACGTGGCAATTCATTCCAAAAATGACTATTGAATTATTCAGTTAAAGAACTATTTGGAAAAACTAACATGGCCAAAGCTATGTGGATATTTGAACATCACATCCAAAGTTTGAAGCACACAACTGTGTAGGTTGTCTTTGTATGACAACCTTTGTATGTAGCATTAATTCCCTTCACTGGAACACTGATGCACGTGCAATGAAGCAAACCAGAGAACGGATTTACCAACGGGAGAACAATATAGTGTCATAATCTGTCAGCAGTCATAATCTGCTGTGCCAGCAGTCTATAAATTGATAATGTTCTTAATATCCTATTACCCAATCCATAATTTATTTGTTTTTCAGTTACTGCAGCATGTTGTAAGCTCTTTTGATCACAAAGACTGTCGTACAGTTGATACTGAATCCATAAACCAGATGTCCCAGTTTTAAATAGTTGTTAATTTGGCAGATGGTAAATTTTATTTTATTTTTTATTATTATTTATTGTTTTTATCAAAGTGACATACAGTTGAGCTGAGCAGTGGCCTTGCTCAAGGGCCCAGTGGTGGTAGCTTGCCATTTTTGGGATTTAAATAACCTTCTGGTTGATAGCCCAAGGCCTTAACAAGGCCCAAGCCATGTATGAAAAAGATGTGCTGTTTCCTCAATCAGCATCAATTTGGATTAAAGTACTTGGAAGTTTAACTCTCTACAGCTCCATAGACTCATGTGCAGAAATGTTGCAGTAAGCGCTATTTTCGCACTTTGGTTGACATTGTGTGCACTGTCGGTCTTACTGGAAATATCATAGTTCCGGAGTCATCATGTCATTATTTCCCCTGAAATCAAAATCGTTGTTTCAGAGTGTTTTGTCCCTTAGTGTTAGCGACACCAATAAAACAGTAACTCCAGAAACAAATTTAAAAAAATGTTTTGGAGATCATCACTTCCAGAAATTTTATTTATTTTAATTAAATATTTCTCCAGTACTAGTCTTGTGTTCATCCAATGAAATGCTCTAGAGAATGTGCATGTCCAACCCCTGTTAGCAGGTTTTGCACTACAATAGCAGCATACATGGTTTGTTAGTGCCGTTTTGACTGTGCATCTTCTAGCAATCTATTTCCTTTTCCACCCATACCTTAGCTGAGGAAAAAAGTAAGTTTGAAGAGGGTGAAGTTTGTGGGATGTTTGTGATTATATGATGGGCATGTGGTGTATCTCAAATTCTATTGGTTGTTGTGCTAATCAGTCAAGCCCTTCAACATGCAGTCATTTGGTTCTGTGTGTTTCTATAACAGCATTTACGTTCACCTTTTGTACAAACGTTATGAGATTAATTTTTGCAAAACATAAAGTGTTAAACTGTGCTTTTGGGTCTTTGTTAGTCTAAAAAATAACCACATAATGCAAAAGACACTGCAGATGTTTCACCTAGAAAAATATGATCATTTAGGCAGATGTTCCTAGGATGTGTGAAGAGCAGAAATGGACTGATTGTAAAAGGAGTTTCAAAAGTAAAATGTGTATGAAGTATTGAAAGGCATACAGGTGTGTGTGTGTGTGTGTGTAGCTGGATGATTGCTTGAACATGAAATTAAATGTTCCAACACTTTGAAAAGAGTAAGTGGGTAAGGAGTAAATGGATAAGATGTGTTTGTGTGTGCATGTCTGCCAGAGAGAGAGAGAGAGAGTGAGACAGGAGGCAGGATATTTTGGCGGCATACTGAGCAGTGAGAGCACTGCAGGAGCTTGTTGAATCTTCACCTGATTTGACTTCAACTCCACACATCTTCTGCTTCCTCCATTGCTTTCTTTTTCTCTAAACTCATTTTTAAATGCTTGACTAAAACACTAAAACTTTGTATTGGATGTGGAAGTTAGCCAATCATATAGTGTTAAAATGCTAAAGCCCTTGAATGTTTTCTTTTGTGCTTAGTCCAAATTGGACTATCACTTTGAGTGTGTGTGTATTAAAAGAATAGTACGTAAGAATAAGAGAGTCATAAAGAGGTATGAAGAGCTGTTTATAAAAGTCATTTCATATACTTGTTTTCACAGTTCTTTTTTTTTTTTTGCTGTAGACTGAATACATTTGGGTTTGAGATCAAAAGATGAATATATGAAGAATATGAAGATCAGAATTTCAGCTTTCATTTCTTCATATTTACATCTAGACGGAAAACAACAGCAGGTATGACTGAAACATTGTGGGAAATATACGAGCTCGGGGGTCAAGGACGGTGGGGGAAGTGTCATGGCTTGGGCTTGCATGGCTGTTTCTGGAACAAGATCCATAATCTTTATGGATGATGTAACTCATGACAGTAACAGCAGCATGAATTCAGAAGTCTACAGAGAGAACTCAAGAAGTCATTAGGAAATTAGTTAGAATTATTATGTTTTTTCTGCCCCCAGTAGAGGGCACCAAACCAAGAACTGATTGATGGCTCCTCTTAAATTTCATGAAAACCCAACTTTGCTTTATTGTGTAGTTATTAAGCAGCAACAGCACAGGAGTCAGACATGTGTCTAGCAGCCTCTCTAATTAAAGATCTCTTTCGCTCACTGTAGGATTGTGGGAGATTAAGAAATTCCTCTCCCCAGACCCCTTTCCTGGCAGAGGCCCAGCCCAGCTGCATCCGCCCTCTTAATCCCTGCATCCATTTCCACAGCTTTTGCTGTCTTTCAGGCCTTTCCAGGAATCCCTATCATACCTGATCCTGGTTAATACTTCATGAAGTTACGCCACTTACAAGAAGGAGCAATGTGACCCTACTCTGGGAATACTGTATTCTGGAAATTTGCTATCATTATTAAGATAATGTAAACATTATTCAGTGGAGGTACATTTCCTGACCACTATATTAGGAACACCTTTACAGCTGCACATTCATGCTATATTCCTCCGACAAGCCAGTCAATGTGCAGCAGAGTACTGCTCAAGAACATCAAGAAAATCAGACCCTATCTCACCAAACAGGCTACACGACTACTAGTCCAGGCTCTTGTCATATCAAAACTGGATTACTGCAATGCACTACTCTCTGGCCTCCCAGCCAGCTCTATAAAACCCCCCTTCAGATGATTTCAGAATGCAGCAGCATGTCACGTCTTCAACCAGCCCAAAAGAACCCATGTCACACCCCTCTTCATCTCCCTCCACTGGCTTCCTGTAGCCACCCACATCAAATTCAAGGCCTTGATGCTCACTTACAAGACCTTGTCTGGAACAGCACTTCCTTATCTTAACATTCTCCTGAAGGCTTACATTCCCTCACGCAATCTGTGATTGGTTAATGACCGACACTTGTAGTGCCTATTCAGCGTGTCTCAAGGTCCCTTTCCAGAACCTTCACACTAACTGTACCTCAATGGTGGAATGAACTTCCAACCTCAATCCAGACCGCAGAATCTGTCACTATCTTCAAAAAACAGCTAAAGATCCACTTCTTTTGTGAACACGTAACTAACCCCTAAAACACCAACCCCACATCCTAAGAAAAAGAACAATTTTTTTTTAAACAACTTTGGCGCTTACAACTACTCTGCACACTTTGCTTTTCTAGAACTCAGCTAAAAGATCTTGTATGGTAACACTACTTGTATTGTTCTCCGCTTGATACATCACTTTGCTTGTATTTCCTCATTTGGATAAACGCGTCTGTTAAATGAATACATTTAATGTAAATGGACTGCATAAAATCAAGAACCTCAGTTAATGTTCACATCAAACATCATAATGGGATGGAGGCTAGGCTGGTCTGGTCTTGTTTGAGTATTTCAGAAACTCAGTAGGAACCTGAGGATACGGTGGGCACAGAAACTTGGGTGATGTTTTGCCAATCGTCATGTGCCAATGTTTCTGGTGCTGTGCCCACTGAAGCCCCAGACTTCTGTTCCTGTCTGACGGGAGTGGAACCTGATGTTGTCTTCTACGTCTGTATCCCGTCCACCTCAACGTTCACCATGTTGTTCATTCTGACATGCTTTTCTGTTAACCATGGTTGTAAAGAGTTTATTGTAGGCTTCCATTTAGTTTGAATGAATTATAATTGAAAATTCTAGGAGATCAGCAGTTTCAGAAATACTAAAACCAGCAGTATGCCACCAACAACCATGCCACGATTATAGTCACTCTAATATTTTATGTAAACATTAATCGAAGCTTTTCACATGTATTTGCATGGTTTAATGCACTGCACTGCTGCCAGATGATTATCTGATTGGGTAGTTGCATGGATGAGTGGGTTTAATAAGGTGGCCAGTGAGTGTATACTTGCATGTGGCAGTATACGTAGAAAAGGTATATTTGCTTTACGTGTTGCAGGTTTTGAGATGTACATGTGTGGTGAGCGAGTAAGCTAGTTCTTTTGTCTCTCAAACCTCTGCAAAAATTGTTGTATGTTTCCATATACTACTCTTAAGATAATATTCTTTGGAGGGTGAGCAACAAGATGACCACCATCCAAAAAAACAAACTCAAAGGCTAAAACAGACACTTGATTTGCCATCATAGTTTTTCCATAACTCTTTATCAGGTTTATTGATCTACCATAGGCAAAAGTAAAAATTATTCTACATATTCTGTCCAGTTTAATTATTTTACATTTTCAAAATGACATTAGATTTTAAAACTAAGCATCTAGAAGCCTGATCCAGTCTCACTAACCATCGTTCCTTATAAGCACTGCTCTTTGCATGTTGATTCATAAAGTTTGTGCAAATTTTGTGCATGTTGTTTGCCTGTGTAAAGGCATTCTTCGACAGTTATTTCTGTGTTGTATCCACCTTGTTCTTGAGCACCCAGTGCATTGCTCTTGGATGCGTCATTCTGATTGGTCAGAAGGGTTTAATGCTTTTCTTATAACAGCAGGAACTATTAAGTATTCTGACACAGGAAGGTCTTCAGGACTTTGGGCTTTGCTGTTTATTGTAACTAGAAGTGGATAAAATGTATGATGTGGCATTTATTAATAACTACAAATCGTTAGGGTTTGAGGGGACGGTGGCTTAGTGGTTACCATGTTTACCTTGCACCTCCAGGGTTGGGGGTTTGAGTCCCTCTTTGCTCTCTCTGTGCTTCATGGGTTTCCCTCCCCAATCCAAAGACATTTGTTGTAGGCTGATTGGCATTTCCAAATTGTCCATAGTGTGTGAAAGGGTGTGCGAATATGTGTGTGATTATGCCCTGCGATGGGTTGGTACCCCGTCCAGAGTGTCCCCGACCTTGTGACCCGAGTTCTCTGGGATTGGCTTCAGGCTCTACCGCAACCTTGTGTAGGATAAGCAGTACAGAAAATGGATTTTAGTGTTTGCCAATTGCTGTGGCACAAGAGGAATAAAAACACTTAAGGATGTGCTGCTGTTGGACAGTATTTTCCTATAACAGTATGCCTCATTGTATTTTAATATTTATGTAAATAGCCCTAGTGAATAGGAAGCATTTCATGGTGGGTGTACAGACACATCATCAGCGCAATTATGTCTCAGCTAAATCTGATGAGAGATTTGAGACACTTTTTATTGCTCCACAGTGTCCATTGCTGATCTTCCTTCCCCTTGTGTTCCTGTGAGTGTGTAGACCCATCAATGACTGCAGGGGGCTGACAAGCTGTCAGAGCCTTATATTTATCACATCATGTACAAACTTGTAATCCCTTTGACTGTGCCGAGCACATACGTCATATCTGTCTTTTGTTGCTTAGGGACATTAACTATCACATTTGAACAATTTAGTGTTGATTTAGGAATATTGTTTATATAGGCCCAGACTTGTTAAATCTTTCTGGGCACTGTGAATGAAATTTAAAAAAAAAAATCCTTTAGGTAATGAAGATACTGCATGATCATATTGTATGGTGTATATATTTGATATTTGATTGCAATACAAATGTAGAAAGATAAATGAAACTGTTAAGTAATGATGTTCAAACTGTATATATTATTTGGAAATTGAACTGTGAATCATTCATGTCAATCAAGCCATTCCCTTGATGTCATGTAGCTTTGTTTTTATGAGGACTAATCCTTTTGGTTGGAAATGTTTTGTTCACCCAGCAACTGACAGGATGATGCATGGGTTTAGCAGATGACTGTTTGCCAAGTTTAGACTCCTTCATCTATCCCTGTCGTCAGTGTTTATGTTGATGTACTCTGCTTCCTTTTCAAATCTGTGTATTGTGCTTCCATTTAGTAATCCCTTTTTAACTTGGCCACCCACCACATATCTATACTACGTTGTCTGTTTTATTTTATTGTACCTGTCATTACAACGGGAAGATCGTCTGCTGCGCTTGAAAGAGTGACACAGTGAATATTGTTGGAGAGAGATATTCACTAGCAACCTTCCCTCTTTTTAGCTTACTTTACTAATTTTTTGAGCATGAGGACATTTTTATTTGAAGACGTTTCTATAAAATTCTCTCGGAAATCATGGTTGATACTCATAGTCAAGAAGATGGAACAAAAAAAATGGACAGGAAATTTGTTTGTTTGTTTTGGCATGTTCTCTGTTTGACAGAGTCCTTCTTGAGTTCTTTCATCACTGTCAGAGACTTCTGCCACCTGGTTCATTGCCATCCCTGATGTCTTACTCATGCAATATGGCTGCCAACAGGTGGCATCTGTTCAATATCAAGGTAGCTGATGATATCATCAGAGACAAAGAGACACTGGGTAAATAATGAGAAGTGTGGGAAGAATCGATGAGAGATGTGGGATGGTGGGTGGTGTTTTTGTTGTTGGTTTTTTTTTTTTAATAGAGAAAAGTCATTTGGTTTTCTGGTAGTAAAAGCTTATTTAACCTTAGGTTTGAATGGATTCTGAAGAGCGAGTAGCCCAGAGACTGTTTAAGTGTTCAGGCACACTGAGCCATTGTCTACATACTCCAGGGGGTTGATGTGAATGAGATCACCTGAATTCATGCAGGTCCAGGAACTGTTGGGATGGCAACGGTTCCGTAGGTGTTTGGCTTGAGAATTTCTCCCTTTGAAAGACTGTTTCCTCTGGGATTGTCAGTGCCATGCATATTTAAAGCATGGAGTAGGCTAGTAGTTTGGAACTTTCTTTAGGGGCTGTACCCCAATTTCTGAATAACAAAAGGTTTCTAAATATCAAAATGTGCTATTAAAGCATAAAACAGGAAAATAAAAACTAAGTCAAATCAGTGTTTTTTTTTTTGTTTTGTTTTTTTTGTACCATCTTTTGTCTTTAAAATTGCATTTGGTTAAGTGTAATGTTGTTTTTATGGTTCTTGTCCCTAACTAACTGTAAGTGAAAAACTATAAAATACCGTTTTTATTGTTTAACTATATACTATTAGTATTTTTTTCTAGATATAGTACTATCACATTGGTGTTCATAGCTCTAAGGGACAAGGATATAGCTCTGAAATCTCTATTTTGATTTACGTCACTTTAGGCACTTTAATTACATTTTCTATGACGCTTATCCTGCTGGGTTGCAGGGCACAATCACATACACATACACATTCACACACTCATTCATACATTACGGACACTTTGGACATGCCAGTCAGCCTACCATGCATGTCTTTGGATTGGGGAGGAAACCAGAGTACCCAGAGGAAACCCTTCAGCACGGGGACAACATGCAAACTCCGCGCACACACAGGGCCGTGGCACGTGGTGAACGTGAGGCATGAGGCGAACGTGCTAACCACTAAGCCACTAGGCACCCTACATTAAATAATTTACATATTAAGGAATAACACTCCCTGTAACATTTATTTTTTGAAAATTCATATTTGAATTATTATATCATGTTATATTTGAACAATTGTAGTGTTAGTATTATATAATGTAAGACACAAATGCAAAAAACATAAATGTTCAAGAAAAATGTTTTTAGGTAACTTAAGACTTTTGCACAGTAAATATACATCTATGTAAAAGGTCAAACCATGTTATTATGGGATTTTAAGAGAAAAGTGGCATCAATATATTCAGTTAGGGGAAAAAGGAGAACAGTTTGTGATTGATTTATATGTTATCAGTGCACTGAGGGCTATTCGTCATTTATGCTCAGTCAACCTCTATAAACAGCAGAGGATGGTGAACAGAGAGTTTTTTTGTCTGGCTTGTAGCGTATCATGGGATGCAGAGCAGGAATGTGCTGATCTCTCAGTATTTGGGAGAACAAGCAACAGTTTCAAGCAGAAAATTCTAAACAGGCTTTGCTGATGAATGAGTCAATTGGTAGACGTGTGAATGAATAAATAAAGTCAAAGCATGACGGAGCCTTTTCATGGTCACTTCCCAAACTCAGCTTGGAATACGGGAACCCTTGGTTGCCGTTCAAATGAGCCACTGATCTCCCACTAGTGAAACTTCTTCACAGTGTAGGCACAGAACACCTTCATTCAGCATTCATTTACACCCTGCTGCGGCACGATGTTTACTTTTGACCATCTCGATTCCTTATTTATGAATATGTGGCAAATTATGGGAAGTTGTGGCTCAGGTATCAGCGAAGCAGTGTCAAAAAACTAGCTATAAAGACAGTCATTAAGCAAAAATTACATGGAACCATCTGTCCCCCCCAGACGTGATTGAGAACTTGTAAATGCCTTGGTCTAAGAGTGGAGTAACATCTCACAGGAAGAACTGACAAATTTGGGACAGTCCATGAGGATGAGATGCACTGTAATACTTAAAGCAGCTGGAGGCTGGAGATACTGACTGTTAGTTTTTATATTGACAATACTTTTTATGTTGTTAATACACGTTTTCACTTGTTAAGAAATTTGCTGGAAATAAAAGCAGTTGAATGTGAGAGACACACAGTGCACTCCATTAATATTGGCACCCTTGGTAAATATGAGAAAAGAAGGCTGTGAAAATTGTCTTCATTGTTTAACCTTTTGATCGTTTGTTAAAAAAAATTCACAGAAATACTCTGCTCTCATGGACCTCAAACAATTGCAAACACCTCATATTTATTCCCCTGTGAAACAGGAAGGCATGGTTGAATAATTTCCTGTTCCTAGTCAACCAGGTGTACTAAAACAAAATGTAAAACATCAGTGGGACTATACTTATACTTAATATAAAATATATTTTTCTCATATGAATTCATAGGGGTGCCAGTGATTGTTTCACACCTATATTTAACACAGTTTTTTATCAACCTGTTTTGTTTCCAATTGTTTGATTATTTGATATCTATGAGAGCAGAGTGTTTTGTGTGGTG
>JAOUWY010000062.1:25124559-25139079 GCA_025728095.1 Prietella phreatophila | reverse complement strand
TACTTTATTTAAATGGTGCCTGTTCTTGGGTTTTATAATTTTTATATAACCAGCGACAGCTATTGAGTAGCCATGATTCATGTGATATGAATCATGTAAACGAATCATATGCAAATGAATAAATAAATGAAAGTATAAAAACAAGTCTCGTAGTGTTTTTTTTTTCCTTGCTGAAAAGCCTTTAGATATCAGTTCAGTGGTAAAATATCAGTGTGTCTTTTCAAAGCAGCAGGCCGCTATAAACTATTAACCAACATACATCTTCTGTTTAAATGAACTTTGTGGCTTCTTTGCATGTAAACTTTGAGTACTAATCAGTTTCTGGCTGAATCTGTTTGACTGTTTTTGTGAAAACACTTTCTTGGAGATTGGAATTAGATTACTTCTACCTTGATTTTCATTAAAAGGGAGTTCCTTACATTCCTGGAGGTTGTAGAGAGAAATCACAGGAGACAGAATGTAGCAGTGGTTGAGCTAGCAGACAGTAAAGAAGCCTCGCACTCTCTGGGTTTCACCATGTTGGCTCATGCAGCATATTTTATGCTGAACAAAATGAAGTTAGGCATCATGTTTGTTTTTTTTTATAATTGCAAGCCTGTAAAAGTTGATTATAGCTGAAAGCAAGAAATGAAATGTGCCAGACTGCCAGACATTGCCAGTACAGCAATATAAACAATAAATGCAAACTTCAAAGTACATTGAGATGAGTGACACTGAGGTCAAACTTTAATGTCCAAATTGCTGTCTGTTGACGTTTGTTCGAAAGTACAAACTTTTATCTTCACACTTCATTTAAGCCCATAAAGTAAATTAAAGGTTGTTCATGGAATGTGGTGCTTAGTGTTGGCGTTTGGCATTAAAGCTGCACCTTCATGTGAAAGGTCATCTGTCAGCTACTTTATAGAATCTGTTGACCTTCTAGTATATCTATTATATTACCTCTACATTAAGGACTATTTCTTCCTTGTAAATTTTCAGGTATATCACAGCATTGACAGACACTGAAGAGGAGTATGAGAGTGAAGAGGATCGTAAAGTTGTAGAGCCGCTGGATGAGCTTACGGTTCTGTTACAGAGAGCAGATAGGCTGCATGCTTGTAATGGAGCTGAAAAGAAAGAAGGCTTGTCTGCTCTGCTGGAGAGGGAAGAAAAGGTAGATTTCACCAACACTCATCTATTTCTTATAAGTTCCCCAGACAAAATAATTGTGTGTAATTCTCATGGGTTTTTTGGTTACTCTCCCCCTTACCATTATAACAGCACCAGTCTCTCAAGTAAGGATGTCTTGAGAGTCTTAAAAGAGTTCTTGTCAATTTTGGCCCATTTTTTTCACTGACTGGGTATGCAATTCAGCTAGAATTTGTGGATGCCTGTTTTGATGTTTCACCTGCCATTTAATTGTGACATTGAGATCCACTGATTTTGTAGGCCAAACCTAATGTATCAATGTTCCATCATATTCACTGAGACACACTCAAGTTTGGCCCTATGCACCTTACCGTTCTTATAATGTGGCAGTGTTTATTGGGACATCAAGCACAAAATAACTTTACAGTCTAGTCAAAGTCTGATCATAAGGATGTATATTAAATTCCATTCATCCAGGTGCATAACGTGTATTTGTTTTATGTATTTATGTATTTTATTAAATTTAAGAGTATTATTGAACAGTATTTCAAATATATACAGTGGTGCTTGAAAGTTTGTGAAACCTTTCAAATTTTCTATATTCCTTCATAAATATGACCTAAAGCATCACTGGATGACCGACATCCTAAAATTAGATAAAGAAAACCCAATTATTCAAATGAGCAGTGTTGGGTAAGTTAATCAAAAAAGAATCCACTATAGATTACTAATTTACTACTTTAAAATTGCAATTTAATTATATTACTGATTACTGCATGTGAAACAGAATCAGATTACTAATTACTTTACTTTTAAGTTTCTTTCAAAACCTAGCAAACCTACAAAGAGAAACTTGTAGTTCTTTCAGTAATTTTAGTGTGCGTCAATGAATGACATGATCAGAAAAAGTCTGATTTATCGTAAAACTTGCCTCGGGTGTTGTCACTGTTTGTAGGACTACCGGAGCGGTAAAATATAAAACGTTCCTACCTAGGCTAGTTTGGTGTCTCTACCCAAGGGGAGGCACAGCTAAGCTATAACTGTATGGGTTTAGCTGCTACAGTGCCATGTAGAGTACATTATCTTTCCTTATGCTCTGATCAGATCATGTTCATGTGAACTGGAACTCAGACATTTACACACCTTGTTTTCCTGCTCAGCATCAGAGGATGTTACTCTTTCAGTTTCAACCCCTTTACTGGTATTAAAAAAAAAAGGCGTATATCCATTTTCCTCTCACACTGACTGTGAGAGCTAGCGTTTGCCAGAATTGAGAGACTGTCAGCCAATAAGACATGAGTATTTTCTCTTATTTTCCTGTAAATTCTGTATGATTGGTCCGTTCACTGAAGATATAAAATTACAACACACCGTCTTCGTTTACTGATGTTCCGTTACATAGTGACAAACCGCTCCTAGTGGAGAATTATTCGGGGCTAAAGAAAAAATCGTTGGGGCTACAGCCCTGAATACCCAGACCAGGCCAAATACCCAGGCCAGCCACATAAAACGTGATTTATTTTTAAAAGTATATTTAAAAAAATGCACTTTACTTTTATTTGTAATGCAAGTAACATAATGTTATTAACACCAGTAACTGCAATAAAATTATATAAATGTAAAATGTAATGTGTTACATTACTGTGTTATTAGAACAGTAATGCGTTATTCCCAACTCAGCAAATGAGACAAAAATATTATAATTGGTCATTTATTTATTGGGGGAAACGATCCAATATTACATATCTGTGAGTAGCAAAAATACATGGTTAAAGATGAGGTCATGCTTGTGATATAATTTAGTTGTAGATGTCAACTGAAGTTGTTTTCTAAATCAGTATGATCAGATGTGGCAGTACCTGTGGCGGTTAACCAGAGCCTATGCTGATGCTCATGACCTGGCTGGAGACCTACAAGAGAAGAAGCAATATGCTGAAACAGGTAATTATTTTTCATTTTAAAATGTTCATCTATTTCCTGCATTTTTCACATCAGAATCACTTTATTTGTTAAATAATCAAGTACTCAGACATTCAATTTTTAGATTCAATTTAAATGCGTTACAGAACAAATACTATACAGGGCCACATATATGCACATACAGCACTATATACTAACGGAAGATTGGTTCTGCTTATTTGTTTGTGATGGCTTGTTGATAAGAGTGACCATCATTGGGAAATGGTCAGATGTCGTGTGGTTCTGATGGAGTGATATTGGTTACTTGAAGGAGGTTTTGGGGTCCATGATCACCAGTGATTTTTCTTGTACTGATTAAAACATTATACTGTCTTTCTTTGGGACAAAGAGAGTAACAGATATCTTGAAGCATGTAGTTATTTTCCAAAGAGCAATGGAGAGGTTAAAGATTTCAGTGCAAACAGGTAGCTGGTCTGCACAAGGTGCCTGGTGAAATTCCACTGGAACCCCCAGCTTTAATAAAGCTAATTTCCTCAGAGATATAATGTATGTACGGGCTTTGTGTATGTATCAACCTAACATATGAATGACAACCACACACGTGTTATTGCTCGCTCAAGCACAATGAATTTTAGATTACTGTTGTGCAGCTTTGAAATAAAAGTTTGCACCGAAAGAGAAATCCAGCTTAATCACATTTTGAGTGAGTTCCCAGTGGGCTCCTTTTGGCACATTTAAATGTTTTTTTCTTTTGCTTTATGGTTTGATGTAAGCTTATCCTTAGGCAAAATTTACAGAATGTTAGTTGAATAGTTGAAAATGGTTGAAACAGCTTAATCAAAACACCAGTCCTGATGTTTAAAAAATGAGTCATCTTTACTGTGGATCAGCATAGGCTGCATATTTCTCAGCAACATAACATCTGTTAACATGTTTCATGCTGTACACATGCCTGCAAAAAAAATTTGGCAGCTTTTGTTGTTTAAAGATATGTTTAAATAAATTACAATTTTAAAGACGTATGATGCTTTAAGAACCCATGCCTAATTCTGACGTTTAAATTTATGGCATTTGGCAGATGCCCTTATTCAGAGTGCCGTACAGAAGTGAAAGGACATTACATTTTACATTTATCTCATTTATACAACTGAGCAGTTGAGGGTTAAGGGCCTTGCTCAAGGTGCAGCTTGGTGGGATTTGAACCTGAGACCATTGGATCAGTAGTCTGGTAAGCTACCACTCAATGGTTAAGGCATTATTTCTTCATTCTTTTACAATACTTGCACTTGACAGGCAAGAACAGAACAGTTTATGAACTTAGGCCAGGTCTAAATGTTTGTCTTTAATTTAAATGGGGACCCCTTGTGCAAACTTCACAAAGCAAAAGACTGCAAAGCAAAATTCCACGGCTAATGTGGCTAACATTACTGTTGTCTCTGATTGTATTCAGAGAGACCAGAGCTATGTAATCATTTTTATTTTTAAACAGAAAACACTTCCTGCCTGTATAATTTATACATTTGGGGCTGAACTATAGGTATACTGGGTATGTACAGCGTCCATCATATTAATTCTCATGATTTGTTTTTGCTGTAGTATCCGAAGCACGATCTGTGAAGGTACAGCCCTCTTCTGGAAAGGGGGTGGGGAGCAGCAGCTCATTTGCATTTAAAGAGACACACACGAAAACCAATATGTTTTGGCTTCGAGTCAAAAAGGGGCATTTACAGCATGGTATAATAAATGATCCATGCGGTATTTTGAGTTGAGACTTCACAGACACATTCTGGGGACTCCTAAGACTTGTATTACATCTTGTTTTAAAAAAAAAATTTAAAAAGGCATAATAGGTCTCCTTTAAATGATGATATTCAGGGTTACTAGTTTTGCTCATACAAATGATTTTGCCATCACACTGATGGATATGCTGCACATAAGTTCTGAGGAACTAAACTAAAAGAATGTTTTGTTTAAAGTAATTTGTTTTCTCCTTAAAGTCTTTAATATGACATTATTACAAGTCAGTAATTAAAAAAGTACATTTTAATAACAAGGATTTTGCATATACACCAAATTCACATTGTCAGAAATCTTTGTGTAAGATCTAGCTTAAGATAAAAAATTAAATCAATGCATGTAGATGCAGCTAAAACCTAGCAGAAAGCAACATAAAAAAATAATCCCATTGATTAATTGCAAACAATCTGCAGGAGGACACAAACCCCACTCAATCATTAGTTTAGCAGTTTACTTTAGCTTATAGGCAAAATTTCCTGTGTATTTAAATTATCTGATGCATCCAATTCAGTAGGAGTGTGATGAATTTTGGTAACACCAGCACTTTTTCTGTGTCCACCGTGAACCTGAAGAATTTGGAAGGGATGTTAAGAACTGTGGTGACCATTAGTGTTGGGTAAGTTACTCAAAAAATACTTTAGAATTGCAATTTGATTACATTACTGATTACTGCATGTAAAAAGGAATCAAATTACTTTACTTTCAAGTTACTTTCAAAACCTATCAAACATACAAAAATACTCTACCAAAAAGTTGGATTTATCATAAATCTTGCCTCAGGTGTTGTCACTGTTTGTAGGACTACCAGACCAATAAAATATAAAACCTTTCTAACTAGGCTAGTTTGGTGTCACTAGCCAAGTGAAGGCACCACAAACTATGGGTTTAGCTGCTGCAGTGCCATTCTAAGTACACAATCTTTCCTTATGCTCTGCTCATATCATGTTCACATAAACTGGAATTCATGTACACACTGACCGTAAGCTAGCGTTTGGCAGAATTGAGAGACTGTCAGCCAATAAGACAGGAGTGTTTCCACGTATACTTTACACAACTCTAGTGCAATATACTGCCTCTTAACATCCTGTGCAAGCCACCATCACCAGCACTTCTAGCCCAAACATGACGACAGGCATAAATATTGCTTTTGTTTGAACCCATATTATCTGAGATTTAAGTAAAACGACAAAGATTGCTGATTAAATGTGATCAATGTCCATGTGTGGGGTTTTTTTTTTTTTTGGTTCAATAAGTAAAGATCACAGAAACAGCTGTCTGTACACCAGCTGATGTTTAGTAAAATACATTGATTTAGTTTAATTAAAAATTCATACATGTTTTATTAACAGATACATTGGGAAGTGGAATTAAAAGAAAACTGTTAATTTTTTTTTAAATACTTGAGCAAGTATTTTCTCTTATATTCACCTTTAAAGATATTAATAATGAGTCTTTATTGGTCACATATACATTACAGCCTAGGGAAATTATTTTCTTTGCATACCCCAGGATGCCAGGAAGCTGGGGTCAGAGCACATGGTCAGCCATGATACAGCACCCCTGGAGCAGAGAGGGTTAAGGGCCTTGCTCAAGGGCCCAACAGTGGCAGCTTGGCAGTGCTGTGGCTTGAACCCTTGACCTTCTGATCAGTAACCCAGAGCCTTAATCAACATGCCACATTCATTCATTCATTCATTTACAATTCACCATCTAAAGAAGCACCAGACCAGCACTAATCAGCATACATTTGTCAGCATGGAATTAATTTTAGTCTGTACGGTTTTCTGTATAGTTTGAACCCTTCAGTTTTATGTTTTATGTTTTATGAATACCTAATAGCTAATTACTCTTTAATTGCAGGGAAGCAAATTGGAGAACAAGCCATTTCAGTGAATCCCATGTGTGCTGAAAGTCATCAGTGGTAAGTGTTTATAGCTGCGTCTATTAAAAATATGTATGTACCTATCCAGTGAGTCATTGTTCAGCTGTTTTATACAGCCTCTGGCAAAAATTATGGCATCACCACACTTGGAGGATGCTCACCCATGATTTTTACTTCGTAGCAAATAAACAAATCACAGATATCACACAAAACAAATTTTTGTTTAATAGCTGAACATTCTGGCTTCATGATACATACATACCTCAAACAAGTTAAATGAAATTAGTTTAATTGATGGCATTTTTCCCCCAAGTAGAGGAAAGAATTATGGACTCACTTTGTAGTTTGCAATTCTAAAACAAATACCAGCACAAGTCTACAAATGCAAATTAGTCTGCAGTTAAAAGAGCGTACTTACAGACTTTAACCTTGGACTTTTGGAAGGAAACATGGCCCCAACAAGAGAGTTGGCAATTGAAACAATGGAAAGGATTATAAAACTCATTCAAGAAGGAAATCTGACACAGAGTGTGGCAAAAGATGTTGGTTGTTCCCAGTCAGCTGTGTCTAAAATTTGGTGAAAGTATAAACAAAGTGGGAAGGTTATAAAAGGAGAACATGTGGGTGTAAGAAAGGGATACGTCAAAGCATCAGGATAGAAAACTCAAAGCAATATGCTTAATATAGAAAATGCACAACAAAATAAATGAAAAACAAATGGGTGGAAGCAGGAGTCTGTGTTCGTTACAGAACTGTTCGAAGTCAGCTGAATGTAATGGGATATACTTATAGAAAAGTCAAACAAAATCCAGCATTAACACCTAAACAGCAGAAAACAAGATTACAGTGGGCTAAAGAGAAGCAATCCTGGAGTGTGGATAATTGGATGAAAGTGATATTCAGTGATGATTCCATGCATTGGTTAAGGAGATGATGCTGGAACTTTTGTCTGGTAACGTTCTAATAAAACATAGAAAGTTGTCTGCCTGAAGAAAACATTTCCTCACTCGTTTATGATATGGGGTTGCATGTCAGATAAAGGACCAGGGGAGACCGCAGCCATCAATGCACAGGTGTACGTTGAAATTTTGGGCACTTTTCTCAAGTCATTTTGTGAAGCATTTTCTCATAAATAAAGATGCAAGCAGGCTTAATTGTGGAGAAGAGGAACAGTTTTAATTGAAGCTTCAATCATGTGCATACACAGGTGTGGTCACTTCAAGGTCCAGTTCTTTCCCAAAACATCTTACCTAAGCTTCAAGATCAGCACAAAGATAAAACTGATTCCTAGGCCCTGGCAAACATTCCTGTACACAATATATGTCCAGTGAGGGCGTTTTCATTAACACATGAGACTTGAGAAATGCTTCTTAACATTCTCCAGTAAGTCTGAAAATTGACTTTCATACTGATAATTTCAAAAAGTAAGAAGAACTCTAATTAAAAAGCATAACCACCGGAATTTAGATGGACCAGATGTCAAACCAGTAGATTCCTCTCACGAAAGCAAGCATATGTTGTGTTTTTCCCAAAATGCATTCAGATCCAAAGAACATGAAAGAATGATCATCACATTCATAGATTGCCAAAGTAGTCATTAGCTGCACTTATGTTTTATGATTACAGCCTTTGTCTATTGCTAGAGGAAATCTCATCTTTTACAAAACCCACTGTGAGTCTCACACTGGCTTTGGAATGTAAATACAAGAGCTCCCAAGTGGTACAACAGAAAAGCATTCACCCTATGATCGTGAGTTTGAAACCTGGTGATGTCACAGTCATCAATGGCTGGGAGAAAACGTGATTCATTAAGAAAGACGTTGTGATGCTATAGATGCTATGCCTATATATGGATGCTTTCAAAAACATTTGTTAAAGTCTGAAATCTGTAAATAATCCAGAAAGTGCCTGGGGGAAAAAGCAAATAGAAAACATGACTACAAATGATTAATTTTATACTATTAGAATATAGCAGTCACTGTGTTGTTGAATTCTTGAATCAGATGGTGTGAATTAAATTTCTATAACAACGCTACTCTGACAGTAGTTCTGGCTGTAACATTAATGAAATAATATGGTTTGTTATTGTGCTAGTTGTATAGCAACAGCTCATTCACAGGCACCTGTTTGGCATACACTGCACATAATCTAAACCTAATAATAAACATATTATTAAGAATGGTCCATCATGTGATATTCTTTACTTATAGAACATTTTCAGTAAGCCCAGCATCTAAGACCTATTTGTGTGCCTTCTGAGTAAATTCTGAGAACAGAATTGCACAGGAGGATAGATTTGAGTCAATCTTTATATAAGGATGAAATATAGCTGTAATTCTATGAACATAATCGCTCTCTCCAGGATTTCTTTTGTGAATTTGTGATCGCAGAAGTGAATGCACAATCAAGGAAATTCCTCAATATTCTCAGGTGCTTGCAATTTTTCAAAATTAGTCCAGATTTTCCACAGATTTGGGCCAAGACACATCATCTGACATCACAGCGCGCCATGTGAAATCACCACAATGTGCATTAGGGGCCAGAGCCTCCTTTGATTCTCATGCATCAAACACGAGTACAGCTAAAAGTTATCATTTACCAACAAACATCACATTAAAAGACTGCAAAACAATTTTGTGCAATAACAGTTTCACCAATTCAAGTAGTTTTCTGGGAAAAAAATAAATAACAAAAAACACAATTTTTACAAAAGCCACAGCAAAATCAGCCATTTTTGGTCTCAACAATCACAAAACAAACTCTTGGAAATCCTGCACAGACTGCTTAATTAGTTGCATTCTTTCTCACAAACTAACTAACTTACTATCTCTCTCTCTCTCTTTTCCCAGTAAGGTGAGATTTGCTATGTTGTATTCCTTGTTTCTTTATTATACACAAAGGCAGGAGTCAGGTATCTGTATCTGCTGAGCCGTGAATGCTTCATTCTTCATCAAATCCTGCTCATGTCTTGACATGAGCTCTCCCATTTACTGCTCTCCAAATTTATGAATCGAGTCTGTGAACGTTCGAGTTATATAAAGTCATTCAGTTTCTCTGGTTTCACTGCTGAACAATTGAAAGAAATATTTTCCACTAATAAACACACAGCTCAAGAAGCTTAAGCAGAATTGGACACCATGATGACCGATATCTTTAGGGTAGCTTTGGGAATAAAACATGCCCATCTGTTGTGGTAAATAAGTGTTAAATGGACTAATTAAATATTTTTTTATCTACAATGTTTTCATTCTTGTAAACCTACCTCTTGTAAACAAGGTCTGGTTCATAGTTATTATTGAACAGATAGCATCAGCTGTTACCCATTTAATAGTGAATTCCCAAGCTTCGTTCTGGAAAAACACGGCTTGTGTTGAAATAATGGTGTTCATACTCAGTAGAGTTCCACAGACTTACAGTGCCCTCCACTAATATTGGCACCCTTGGTAAATATGAGCAAAGAAGGCTGAGAAAAATTGTCATCATTGTATAACCTTTTGATGTTTTGGTAAAAAAAAAAAAAAAAACCTTACAAAAATACTCTGTTCTCATATCATACAATTGCTAACAAAACGTAGGTTTATCCAAAAAAATCTATCTTTGTTAAATATAGGTGTGAAACAATTATCGGCACCCCTATGAATTCATAGGAGAAAAATATATTTCCCATTGTATTATATTTCCCATTATATTATTTTCCCATTTAATACTTTTAAAAAAATTGTTAGTACACCTGAGTGACTAGGAACAGGAGACTGTTCAACTATGACTTCCTGTTTCACAGGGGTATAAATATGATGGAACACATAGGCCAAATTCCCGTAGTCATTCAAAACAATGGTTAAGACCAAGGAATGTAGCTGTGATGTGCGGCAAAAGGTTGCAGAGATTCACAAAATGGGAAGGGGCTATAAGAAAATAGTGCAAGCATTGAAAATGCCCATTTGCACCATCAGGGCAATAGTTAAGAAGTTATATTATAGTAAATGTTATGAGTCAACCTGGAAGAGGAGGTGTGCTTATATTGTTTCATCGCACTGTGAAGATGATGGTGCGAGTGACCAAAAAAATCTCCAAGAATCATAGCTGGAGAATTGCAGACGTTAGTTGTGCCTTGGAGTCAGAGAGTCTCCAAAACTACAATCCGAAGTCACCTACATCACCACAAGTTGTTTGGAAGGGTTTCAAGAAAAAAAACTGTACTCTCATCCAAAAACAAACCCAAATGAGATTCTGTATGAAGGGAAGGTCTCAGATTCCTTACCATGTATTCTCCAACCTCATCAGACATTATAGGAGAAAACTCACGAGCTGTTATCTTGGCAAAGGGAGGTAGCACAAAGTATTGACTAAAAGGGTGCCAATAATTGTTGCAAACACAAGATATTTTTTTTTATAAACCTGTGTTGTGTTTGCAATTGTTTGATATCCATGACAGCAGAGTATTTTTGTGAGTTTATTTAACAAAAGATCAAAAGGTTAAACAATAAAGAAAATTTTCCACAGCCTTCTCTGCTCATATTTACCAAGGGTGCCAATATTAGTGGATGGCACTGTATAGAATCTATGACAAGGCATATTGACATTGCTATTCTTTTTTTGTTTGTTTGTTTCTTTGATTCATTCCCCTTTCATTAGACACAAATTTAATTTAGATGTGCCTATATTAGGTTTTCTTGAAGAAGAATCTGCCATGTTCTTTGAAATCTTGTTTAAAATGATTAACGAGTTTTAATTATTATTAACACCTTTGCTCAACAAAGGTCCTTATTCTTTACAATTCGTTTAGGTAATCATTTCTACTTGCTATGTAACACGGTGGATTTGATAGGCAAATGGCAAATTGTTGTAACCCCAAACTTTAGTACTTTTTTTTTTCTTTCTCTCAAAAAGCCTTCTCTGTTTTAATAAGAAGAAAAGGGTTGGACCCATTCTAATATTGAAAATGTCAAAAAGTCCTTTTGAGCTCAGGCACAATCCGAGGCATTCTTTATTTTGCCCCTCTACCAAGTATTTTCAAACTTTCCCAAGTAATATTTTACATACCAAGAAGTTCCAGCCTGAGACAGCTGCAGTGTTTGACCTAAAACTATCAGCCAGTTCTTCTGGATAGGACTATTTATCTCCAAGTTAGATAAAAAGAACAACACGATTAGGCAGTTAACTAGCGTTCTCAAACCAAAATATTAGATACTAACTTGACTTACCTTTGATGTAAAGAAGAATTTGTTAAAAAGAATTACCAATTTAAACAAGAATAGTTTTGAATGTTCTCAAAACTGTAAACCTCATAAAGACCCGTTTATTGTTAATACAGAACCTATTGTTAATGCAGCAGGGAAAAAATGCCACAACTTCATTTTGTTTCCATGCTCTCTTGATTTTCTTGTGTTCATGTTGTGTCTAGTGATGATTTAGGGCCATTCTAATAGTACAGTGCATCCGGAAAGTATTCACAGCTCTTCACTATTCCCACATTTTGTTATGTTACAGCCTTATTCCAAAATGGATTAAATTCATTATTTTCCTCAAAAGTCTACATACAATACCCCATAATGACAACATGAAAGAAGTTTGTTTGAAATCTTTACAAAATTATTAAAAATAAAAAAACAAAAAAGCACATGTACATAAGTCATAAAGGTATAGCAGCTTTCTTTTTTTATTTATATATAAAATAACTATTGGGAAAAGTCCAGGCAACATTTTCCTATCTTGAACAGTCCAGTTTCTGTGAGCCTGTGTCGACTCAGGCCTAATATTCCTAATCTTGGCTGAAAGAATTGAACCTGATGTGGTCTTCTGCCTTGTAGCCTATCTGCCTTAAGGTTCAGTGTGTTAAGAAATCTGAGATATTGTTCAGTCAGTGCAGTGATGTCCTACCCCATGCATTTTGTTTTGTATTACTGAGATCTACTTCCATTATATTGTTATGATATTGTTCTTGTTCAGATGCAAGTCTGTAGTCGTATGTGGTTGCAGCTTGTGTGTGTGTGTGTGTGTGTGTGTGTGTGTGTGTGTGTGTGTGTGTGTGTGTGTGTGTGTGTGATTTGTGTGTTTGCATGTCTCTATTTAATCTCTGTTGGCAGTCAGGAAATATGATGGCTCACACCCTGGTATTACAAGATATAATAAAGATTTATCTCTTATCCCTGTAAATGTATTTAGTCCATCTAAATCCCACAGTGTTGGGCTCCTCCATTCGCTCTTTAGCCCAGGATTAACAAGAAATCCTCAACAGAATTCTCAAGAGTAATAGCACACCACTGTAATATGCAGTATTTGTCTTTTTTAAAGCTTTGTTGCCGTATTGATGGTTTATTTGCAACCTTAGAGGAGTCTGTGCCACCAGCAGCTGGGTGGGCTTTGTTAATTATGCTTTATTGTGCCTTAATATTCTTTGAAAAGGTTGCTGGGGTTTCCAAGAGTCACTATAAAAGGGAAATGGTGTTGGAACACTTACCCTAATGTTACAGTATACGTGACCACCGGCCTTGTGCAACATATTTGTCACCTGTGTGAGCTGCTGCACGTTGAGCCTAAGGCAAAGTATGGGGAAATACTTGTGTACAGTTAATGTGTTCACGGAAAGTTAGTGTTCTCGGAGTAGCGGTGTAATGAATCCTCCTTTCTCCATTCACCGGATGGTTCTCAATACACTTTGTTATTACTTGGTAGCTTGAAGGATATGGGCTTGCATAACATGTTGGCAGGAACAACTCCAGTGTCATTCATTTATTTTTATCACTGGTTCACACGCGCCATCATTCATGTCAATCTGTTCACCTTTTCATTGTTTGTGTGAGCATGAGTGCACGCATGCATGTGTGTGTTTGTGTGTGTGTAAGTGCATGGGGGAAAATTATAGGAAATTGTATATGTATAGGGGTTAGAGTCTCAAGCGGAAACTCAGAATTAGTTTCTTTCACAGTCTCCTCTTACTTGGAAAGGTGGGAATGCTTCAGAATCTAAAATCAACTTTAAATAAGTATCTGCCAAAGGCCTTAGACAAAACACCTCTAGCTTTTAAAACCTCTCCAACATGTTCATAAAACACCAATCCCTTTACCCCCTTCTCTGATTATTTTTGAACCCCTAAAACTGACACCTTGTAATTCCTACAGTGTTTAACTGATTTAAATGTAAATATGCTCAAATTAAAGATGAAAAACTGCACATTAAACTGCATATAAAAACTCTGTGTACTTAAACATTTGGACTTTGTCAAAGTTATTATTGTTATTTTAGCTGTCTACCACAGTATATTGAAGTTAAATTAAACATTCTGTGTAAACTCGAGTGTTGTGTGTTAAACTCTGGAGAGCATCTTTTTTTCTGAAATATACAAACTAGTCAAAACATTTGTTAAATTCATTCATAGAAATTTGTATGGCGCTGTAAAAAAAACAACAACATGCTGTTAACAAAGAAAAAATTATGTTGAAGGTTTTTGTAAGGAGACATCTCTAACATTTATGGTCTCAGTGCTTTGTAACAGTATGTTTTCCAACACAGGAGAGTTTTGAAATGGTTGTTTGTCTTAGTAAAATTTTGCTATTAAAAAAAACATTTCTTGCATGATCAAAGATTATCCATCTATACATCCATTTTTTGTACGGCTTGTCCTTACTGGGTTGTGGGGAACATGGAGCCTATGCCATGGGGCATGGGGCACAAGGTGGGGGATACCCTGCCAATCCATCACAGGGCACAATCTCTCACGCACACACACACACGCGCACACACACACACACACACACACACACACACACACACACACACACACACACACACAC
>JAOUWY010000062.1:25066638-25079727 GCA_025728095.1 Prietella phreatophila | reverse complement strand
GTAAAGCTGCTTTGAGACAATGACTATTGTAAAAAGCGCTATACAAATAAAATTGAATTGAATTGAATTGAATTAAAGATTCACCACCATGTTTGACGGTTGGCAACTGCCACTATGGGATGAAGGCATACTTTGGCATTGTACAAACATAAACAGATCCGGATGTGGGGGAAAATGCTTAAAAGACGACTCATTAGAGTTAATACGTTTTTTTTCTTTCCATTACTCAGGAGTACAAGTTTACTGTTCTTTATTTGTCTGTGCCAAATAGCAGCATTTTGCAGCTTATAGAAAGGTAACTGTTTTCACATAAAATAATTTGTTCTTGAAAATTGGCCCACTGAGCTGCTGTATTCATTCTCTACTTAGTTTAGCAACATCACCAAATTATGTTTTTCATAATTTATTTAAGCAATGCATCTGTAAACCAGACACACACACACTTTTCAGCCTACATTAGTTTCTTTACTCTTCAGTCTCCCATATTGAGGTTGCCCATAGACAGGGCTTCACTATTAATGAAACATCATGTTAATTATGGTTCCACCTATTGTGACTCATTGATGCAACTGCCTTTGTAATTGTATACCTTTTTTAATTTATGTCCTGTAACAGTTTAAATTGTATGTCGCTGCACAGAAATGAAAGAGAACTTTGAAGAAATTCAAAATAAATAATAAATCAGTAAGTAAAGATTTAGTTATGAGGTTGTGCTAATTCTTTAGAAAGACTTTGGCCAACTAACTAAACCATCAAAATAATGTTGCCTTAATCCTCTTAATCTATCTAGCAGAGTATGCTAGCAGGTGCAACCTTATAGGGAAAGAAGCAAGAGCAAACTCCTTCCCCTTCTCCTTTTGTCTTTCTTCACACACAAACACTTCCCCCTCCCTCCCTCTGTTTCATGGGCCTTTCGTGAGAAGACAGTCAAACAGGGAGCAGCTGGGGTGGAGCCTGTGGTGTGCTTCAACAATAAATGTACAATGGCTCATCTTACTAACCCTACATATCCACTGACAAAGAAACCACAACAAAGCTGCAAAGTAGTGTGGTATAGGTAACTCAGCGGCTTTTATCATGTGACTATGGGAATATTTGGGCATCTTCTGAATGTCTGCGCTCACTTTAAAATCCAGTTTTAAGCATCAGGATGCAATACTGAATACTATGTACTTTTAAATAACCAGATTTAAAAATATTGTCTCCAGTAGCAGTGAACTGTGCATGCATTAACTTTTGCAAGGCTTACACAAGCATGACAACAAACACATTTAGGTTTGAAAGTATAAACCACTATTGTACACTTTCTTTTAAAGTGCATTTATATGAAAGTCTATATGAATCATGTTAATGTTTCATATATCATGACATACAACAATGTTCGTTTATCATTTAAAGTCTCTCAAATATATGAAAAAAAGCATATGAATATTCCAAATGCAACAAATAACATCTTGTATGTTTTGTCTATTACAGTGAGGGTAGTTTTGGTAGAGTGTTAATTACATATATTTTTAAATAAAGCAAAACTGGCGGCTGTAGCTCAGGTGGTAGAGCGGGTTGTCTACTAATTGTAGGGTTGGCGGTTCGATTCCTGGCCGAAGGGCCCTTGGGCAAGTCACAGAACCCCAAGTTGCTCCCGATGGCAAGCTAACACCTTGCATGGCAGCGCTGCTACCATTGGTGTGTGTGTGTGTGTGTGAATGGGTGCATGAGAACTAGTGTAAAGCACTTTGGAACCGCTAAAGTTAAAAAAGCACTATATAAATGCAGACCATTACCATTTACCAAAATAATATTTAATTTTTACAAAAAAGTTGGATTTTTGCCTTGAAGAGGACAACGCTTCAGTGCCTAGTCAGTGGAGGCTACATTTGGATTATTAGAAACAGGTTTGGAAATAATAAGCATAAGATGTTAGGGAAACCAACACTGACAATCCCACAGGCATGCACAGATCCAGACCTACACACACACACATAGTGTAAGTAGATGACACATTTTTACAGCATCTATAGTTGCAAAAAATTGAGCAGGTCTGTAGAGTGCATAGAATGCATTTCAGTTTTGTTCTCTCAAATTTATTGTGCTACAGTAGGTGTAGTGAATACAATGTTGAGGGTTGGCTGCATGTGAACACCTAATGATGCACTTGCAGTATGGAGGGACATCTGATAGTGTTTGGGGGTTGAACAGGGACAGTGTGGGAGGTGTACGGGTATGGGTGTGAGAAGCAAAAGATTATAGAGAACTCACATGTTTCTTCCTTCCCACCTGGCCAATCCAGTTTGGCATGCTTCATTGACACTGATATGTCTTCCATTACCAGGTTACATAAGTCAGTGTAAACTACAAAGAATGCGACAGCTCTACTAACATACACACATTCACAAGTTCTCTCCTTCTCTTTCTCGCTTTCTGACACACACAGACAGACACTTCTTTTATCAATGGAAACAAGAGAAAGGTTCCTGCCATTCATAAAACTCCTCTGAATGTACAGAGGTGTAAGCCCATAGACCCTGTTGATGTGGAACCAAGCATGGGAGCTTGATCATAACTGAGGCTGACACGCTAGCTAGCTAGCACCTAGCTATTAAGTCTGATATTAGGATAATTTTTAGGCAAAGTAACAGTTTGAACAAGAGAAAACTGCAATGGGAAACACCATTTCTACCAGCTGTGTTGGTACCAAGTTTCAGTAAGTTTCATAAACATTTATTGACACTTCAACTTTTCCACATTTTGAAGTGTTTCAACTTTAATTGGAATTTACTGAGATTTTTACCATTTGATTTATACACTAGGTCTAAAATTAGAACCTGTAAAATATTTTTTGTGACAATTTCTTGCTGTATTCTCGTTCTTGGGTCAATTCTTGCTAGAATCACCTTCTGGGATGTGTCTTTATCAGCTGTGCACATCTGGATCCTAATATCATTTCCAACTCTTCTTGGCAAAATTGCTTAAATTCTGTCAGATTAAATGACCAATTGTATGATTGGACCCCATTAGTGAATAACAATTTCCATGTCTTGCCACAGATTCTCAATTGGATTGAGGCCTGGGCATTGACTGGGCTATTCTAACACATTCAGGTTTTTTGTTTTAAAGCACTCAGTGTACAGTGTAGCTTTGGCAGTATGCTTAGAGTTGTTGTCCTGTTGGAAGGTGAACCTCCACACCCAGTCTCAAATCTCTTACAGACTGGAACAGGTTTCCTTCTATGACTTCATATGGCTTCTTTTCAAAAGTAGATTTCATCTCACCTTCTAATCTTCTATAAAATCCAGTTTTAAAGAGTCTGGACTATGGTTGTCCTGTGAACAGCATCTTCCATATCATTTGGGAATCTTCTCAGAGATTCACATTGCCTCTTGGTTGCTTCACTGGGTATTGGTGTACAAACTTCTTTAAGCAGAGTCACAGTTGTGCCATATTCTTTCCATTTTTTATTGTTATTTTATTTTAAAGTTTTGGAATATTTTTAGAACCATTGTCTGATACTTTTCCAGAATTTTGTCCTGGACATGTTTGTGTCTATTGATTTAATCCCACTTCATTGTTATGGGCTACTTTGCGTAGATTCATTACATAAAATCTCAAAAGGTCCATTTTAGATCCAAGTTCCAACTCTATAAAATTTTAAGTTTTAGAGGGGTGAATACTAATGTAAGGCACTATGCACTGGAATTATTCTCAGCTTTGAATGCAAGCTTCCATGGTTTCTGCCATATTGAGAAACATTAACAATATATCACAAATTGATATAAATTGAATGAATTTGAAGCTATCCATCAATTTCTACTTCTGAAGTAGAGAACACCAGTAGAGAGGGCTGGTCACGTGGAATTTTTTCCTAGTACACAGTGGCAATGTGGCCACATTTGAATGCAGCATTAGTTTCTGTCTGACCAATCTCACTGTGTTATACAATGTTCTAAGAACTTAGCATCCTGTTTTCTAAAAATTACAGGGATGTTACATTACTATAATGTTCTCTCTGTTTGCTGGTTTTACACACTTGAAACCCAGCATATTGGGTTTCATACTGCTATATGTTTTTAATAGATTTAGTTGATACTGATGGACAAATTCTGGTTTGCTATTGATTTGTTCACTGGGTTTTGTGCTAGCTGGACTTATATGCCAATTAGACAGTGTTGTATTTAGTATACAATAATCATACTGAAAGTAAAGATGCACTTATGGCAAATAAAATGCTCCCTATTAAAATGCTCAACTATAACTTTTGCAATGTGCAAGGGAATTGTGAGAAAATTGTGAATTGTGAAAATGACTTTATATGAAAATGTAATAAAAGTGCTATTAATCTTACCTTGTTGTTTTACATTAAAAAATAGCCCAGTCTGCCAAACTATGATTTGTTATTATAATACATTCATTTAAAAAAAACAGACAAATGACACATTTTACTATAACTATAAAAATCAAAATGGTCTTGTCTGTAACATTATCAAAGTTTGTTTGTTGTCATTCTATTGTGACTTCCAAATATTAACAAATGAAATAATGTAGGTACACTCATACCATCCATGAAACATGAGCTTGTCATACCTATGTTAGTAAACAATAGTAGCTTTAACTAACCTAGTAGTTACTAGCCTATTATTTAATTTAACTGAATGGTTAATGGATAACAGTGATGTGTGCAAGTGCAATAGACTGAAGTTGGAAACTCAGTAACTCCACTGTAATTGTCTAACCAATATAATCCATGGCTTGATAGGATTCCTGAGAGGATAGTACGTATACAGCAGAATACAAATTCAGTCATCAAGGTACATGTCAGTGTACAGCAAACAAATTATAGTGCTATATTTAAAATATTTTTTTTAAATTAGCAGTATATTAATCCTTTAATAATATAGTGGTGTGTTTATTACAAACGTGCTCTTGTAGTTAAAATCTGCAATTAAATCAAGATTAAAGCATGAAATATGGAAATTAGGGGTGAAATCTAATGCCACTGTCTGTACCTTATCGGATTAGTGATCCAAGTATTGGAATCTGTATCTGTATTCAGTGGGTAGCCAAAACCCTATCATATGTAATTGTAATTGTACTTATTTTTGTTTTTGTTTTGTTTTATCAAATATTATCAATACTATTATTTATCCAGAAACACTACAAAACACTGGGGGGGGACCCATAGGTAGAAATGTCAGAACTGGCATGATGGTATGTGTATTCTGGCTGTCAGCCAAATCACTTGAGTTCATAATTGGGCTCAATTAGTGATGTCCACAGGACTGTTTTCTAATCCAGCTCATGCAGTTGTTATTTGTACCTGCTTGTGATATTTGTGAACAAATCTACAGCAGATGATTCCCTTTCTCAAAATATAAACAAGCTTATAGCCTTTTTCTCTGTCCTGCAAGCTTCAAATCTGACTGCTTGCTACAACCGCATGAAAATAAAAAGGTCCTGGTCAAGCAATTTTTCCCCCACAACTTTAGTCTCAATCAGCTACCTTATGAATCTTTCTAACAAACTTTCATAAAAATATGCTTACTATACGTATTTGTATTTATTAAAAATAAAGTTTAGCTATTCATTCTTAAATAATGTATTTAGGTTACATTCTTAATGAAAACCAATAAATATGGCTGTTTTCATTTGTCCTTCTAATGAGTGGATATGTTGCAAAAAAATTCAAAGGAAACAACAATATTCAATGCGTTATACCATTTCCAAAGTATCTAAACTGGCTCTAAAATGGCTGTCTAAATGGTCTGAAACAGTAAGCAGGAACCTGAGGTGAATCAGGGTTGCTCCTCCAATTGAGAACTCAGTGGGCACACAAGAGAGGGACATGGGGGGAACTCACTGACAAAACAAATTATAAATCTAATTAGACATCTATCAAAATAATCAGAGCATAGATCTCTTTGTGGCCTTGTTGTTAAGAAAACCCAAGCAATTTTCTGTCTAATCTGGAAAACAAAGAACCACTATTAAATTAATTTTGTTATAGTATAGTGCCATGGTAATGCTGTAAAAATATCCTTGTATTCTGACAAACAAAAGATACATAAAGTGTTGAGTAATTAGACAGTCATCTCCTGAGTACAAAGCTTCACTAAAACTTATAAATTAACAAAATTCCACAAGGACAAATAAAGCATCTTAATTTTTTGTTTCTTCCATTCTTTCCTTACCTACAGCATATATACATAGAGAAATGAGTTAATGGTTAATGATTAATAATGGTTAATGTAGCATTTGGTCTCTGATTATTATTAACACACAATTTTTATCTTTGTAAACCATGAGGACACCACTGATGAGGGATGTAATGTAACCATGGGATTTTGGGATACAAAATTTAAAAGAAGATTAAATCTCAACCTCGGAGCGATGGACAGAGAAATGGAAAGCAAAACAAACTGCTCATGATTCACAGCAAACCTCTTGAGTGATACATGGTATCATAGACACATACAGTATGACTTCCTGTCTTTATTGCTAATGTGACAGTTGCCGGCAGCTATAGAAGCATCATAACCATTTGCATACAACCAAATGCAACCATTTGTGTGTTGTTTATTTAGGAGCCAGACTTCCCATTGCCCTCCAGAAGACATCTATTTATTATTGTGGTGAAAGAGGACATGGGTGGAGAGGAAGTAGCTTGTTTTCACTGGGAATGCTGGGAATCCCGGGAATATGAAGGTGGAGGGGATCGTACGTGCCTGCATGTGAGTTGGCAGGACCATTTTGTGAGACTACACCTGACATTTAAAGGTCTTAACGGCCCCAATTTCCCCTTGGGATCAATAAAGTGCATCCATTTATACAGTGGGGTCCAAAAGTCTGAGATCAGGCATGAGGAAAATCTGACCTTTTATACGAAGCAGTTAACATAAGCAATATTACAAATTAAATAGGAAACTAAAAATAGTGCAGACTCTTGAATATTATGTATTCAGAAGAATATTGAGAATCATTCTTTGCTTTAAATATTTCAGAATTCTAAATATTTCTTTTTTTGTTTCCAATTATAAATTGTTTAAATTCATTGTTGTCTGATGCTATGGACCCCGCTGTATATATCTATATTAAAAGTAAAAAAATAAAATAGGCACTCTTACCGTGACATGTAAATATAGTCAATAGCGGCAGTAGAAACTAGCAGAAATAATAATAACTTTAGGTCACTTTGTAATTCTGTGACTTACCATCTAGGATCAGTACTCAGTTTCTGTGACGTATCTGTTAGGTATGAATGGCATATTAGCAACAAGAAAAAAGCAAAAAGGAAATGATACTAATTCTTCCGTGAGACAATACACTCCACACATACCGTGCCTCAGATTTGATTGGCTGCAGGGGACTTTCACCACGGATGTTTCTCAGTGTGAGGGGACTTTTCTTGTACCTTTGCCTGCAATCTTTTTTAGAAATGCACTTTGTCACGCAATGCCCTTTAAAAATATACCAGGATATAAACATATAAAAGGACACACAAAATGCAAACACAAAAATAAGCACATTACACATATTAGTATACCATCACAATGCAAGCAACTTATTTTTATATATGTATTTTTTGCATTCATTTGATGCTGTTTAAACTCAGAAAGCATGTACTTTGCTTTAATCATAATCACCATTAATAATAATAATAATAATAATAATAATAATAATAATAATAATAATAATAATAAAAAGAACTACACAGCTCATGTAAAAAATCCTCTCTACATCATCTCTATTAAGGTCCGTGAGTTGTCATTCACTATGACTTTTATGTAAATGTTCATATATTAAAAAATCATTATGCTCGTTAGAAGTTATTGATTAACTATAGTTTATATATTGTCAAATATTCATTAACACATTAGGTATTAATGCATGAACTCATGGATACACTGGTAACTGGGTATACTGTTATCAATTCTCCATTGTTTATGTATGTTCAACATGGGAATATACAGCTGAATAGTCTCACCTTTTAGTCTGAGAGTGAAATTTATGCTTTTGCTTTGTGTTCTTTTTGTTCCGATTCCAATTTAAGAGTCTCTTAAGTCACATTTTACAACATTAAAGAACTGATAAATACATTTGCTCATATACACACATCACATGGTAACTTACCCCATTTGTTAACCTCATTAACTAATATATTATCTAATAACCTGTCAAATAAACTACTGATGCAGAGCTACATTTGATTTTTGTTATATTGTGAAAAACTGCACTGAAGACAGCCCATGGCCATTTCTTGTCAGTATAATTGGCTAGTTAATTATATCTATTTTCCTTTAATTTTGTATTTAGATTATTAGCTTTACTAATACTTTAAACTACAAAACTCCATTAGCAGGTCCAGATTTACAGTGTTTGTATCTTGTAACTATTACACACCATAACTAGGTACTATTACATTTTAATCTAGCTAAGCTTCCTATCTTGTCTGGATACAGATCATGAGTGCTTATTGAAAATATATTTTTACCATTCTGACATCCATACTCAGTTGAATCACTTGGCAGAACAACACAGTGAAAAGAGGTGTCAAACTCAAATTCTACCTTGGCCACATTGGCATTTTTGTGAGCACTTGAAGGGCCATAATCTAACACTATTAATTTTTAAACATATTCATTCATTCATTTTTATTTTCTTCTGATTAATACCAATAACCTATGAATGTAGAATATGACATTTCCAGGAAAAAGACATAAATTGTCAACTGTATTAAACAGTAACTATTAGGTGATTAGGTGATAAGATGTATTATATTAAATAAAAGCATATACAGTATCTCACAAAAGTGAGTACACCCCTCCCATTTTTGTAAATATTTGATTATATCTTTTTATGTGACAACACTGAAGAAATGACACTTTGCTACAATGTAAAGTAGTGAGTGTACAGCTTGTGTAACAGTGTAAATTTGCTGTTCCCTCAAAATAACACATCACACAGCCATTAATGTCTAAACCGCTGGCAAGAAATGTGAGTACACCCCTAAGTGAAAATGTCCAAATTGGGCCCAAAAGGTCCAAATATGGAGTTCACCAGAGCTTCACAGGTTGCCACTGGAGTCCTGTTCCACTGATGTTGGATGTTAGAGACCTTAATAATTGCAAATATCCAATCAACTAATCACGTGGCAACAGCACACCGCTCAAACTCATGCAGATGCAGGTCAAAAGCTTCAGTTAATGTTTACATCAAGCATAGGGAAAAATGTGGTCTCTGTGACTATGGCATGGTTGATGGTTGTAGACAAACTATTGATCACCTGGGATCACCTAGAGTTTACATAGAATGGTGCAAAAAATGTGAGTGGCAGTTCCCCGGGCAGAAAAGCTTTTTTGATGTGAAAGGCCAGAGGAAAACAACCAGACTAATCATTCTCCTCTGAGTGAAATTTGTCAATTTGGAAAACTGGAAAAATAATGGCTGGTTCAATGTCCCGTTTTGGTAAGCCTGTCAGATTCCAGCGGGGCAGAATTTAAAGTGGTCTTCTGATCTTGTAGATAAAACTAATGTTTTATCACAGAGTCATGTAGACAGCCCTTTTTTCTGTCTTAACTACATTCTGCTCTTCATGACACAGTTAACCATGAATAATTTTAAAAAATGCACCTTAGTCCACAATTATTCATGTAAATTTCATCAGTTTCCTACTGTAACTACTGTTAATTAGGATTACTCTTCTGTGACATCATCTTTACTGTTGCTGTTTGAATGCTTAGCATTTTGCCCTGGAGGTTTATCAGTACGGGGCTGCATAGTGCTCATAGTAAAAATGAAATCTTGTAGCTGAAATACCAGTTTCATTTCTAGAACATGTGGAATATTTACAAATTAAGTTGTCTTATATTACAGAAAGAACACAAGCAGTTACAAAAAAAAAAAAAAAAACATAAACCAACAAAGCAAATTTTTGCATCATGTTTTATACTTTTTACATAATGCAATCTCTACTTCTTTGCCATTCTCTTAAAATATTTCACAAGACTGAATTCTTTAAGGAAATTACCTTTAAGCTGATCCATCAGATGCAGACAGTTTTTTTTTTACATTTACGTTGCATTTTGAAAATCTAGTTCGGTAGGCTGACAATATCCTTGTTGAAATAAAACTTTATATATATTAGTAATATATTAATAAGATATATTAGTAAAGTAATTTTAAAGGCAACCTGCTATGTGTGACTACAGTCTAATACACACAGTGGCTGACAAAAGTATTCAGTCCCTGGAATTTATCAGGTTTGTCTAATTAACAAATGATAAATACACATATTATCCCTATCAATATTTTTATTGCACACTTATGCTCTCCTACAGTGCATTTTAAATGTCAAAATTCCTTTATTTAGTTAATATTTCAAACGGGCGGCTGTGGCACACACAGTGTGTGTGTGTGTGTGTGTGTGTGTGTGTGTGTGTGTGTGTGTGTGTGTGTGAAGGAATGGGTGAATGAGACACAGTGTAAAGCGCTTTGGATAAAAATGCACCACCACCACCACAAAGAAAATAAGAAACTGAAAATGTTGATGTGTAAGTTTTCAACCACTTGCTTCTGGAAGCTCCTGATGAAAGATATTGTCTTAATGAGGACACAGTTGACTTCACCTGTGAATTATAGAGCAGCTCCAGTTTTCTGAACAAAAAATACCTCAGTTGAACTGTTAAAGTTAAAGCAGCAAGGGGAGAACATACAAACTCCGCACATGGACCAGGTGGGAATCAAACCCTAGAGGTGTGAGGCAAATGTGCTAACCACTTTGCACCATGCACCAGGTGTGATATTCCAAGGACAGTTCAAAGTGTACATCTTAATTAATTATGTACATCATGTGTTTGTTTGTTTAGATGTTGTTCATGTATTTATTTATTTATTTATTTATTTATTGTGTACTTGATCGATTTTTATATTTTCAGTAAATCAGTGGGCATCTGGAACCCATGTAGCATTATACCTCTGAGAGCTGTGTTTTGCATCAGTATTTAGGAATGCTTCGGAAAGATATGCAAATGAAATTACCGTACTAGCACGTCACAGAATCAAAATGCCACACTAAAGTAAATAAACCAGAAATAGCTTCTTAAGTCACTTCCTCTCTCTGTTAAAAACAAGTGTTATTTCCATAAAAAGAAAACTGGTCATGCCTAGTGGATCAACAGCTTCTTTGTTTAGCTGCTACACTTTGACCGCAAGTATGAGGAGGTTGTAGGTCATGTTTCCATCACTCGGATGGGATAGCTAGCATGTTGACAAGCCATCTGTCTTGATCTTGAGAGAGAAGAAGACAAACAAATACAGCTTGTGATGTTATTGGAAAAAACTGTGAAGTCCAAAGTGCTCTGTTCTGAAGACTCTCCCATGGTATAAAACTTGCTGACCGTTACAAAGAGCTGTTAAAGAATTATCTCACAGAAAAGTTCATCATATCAAAGATAATAGGTTTTTCTTTGTTAAATAACAAATTTTGTAAAAACTTTCAATAAAAAATAAGATAGAAAATACTATAGTGAATTAATGTGTGGCTGGAGTTCAGTTAAAACTTTACGTTTCATATTTGTGCTTTTAGACATCTAGACAACTAATGTAATAGGTTTTTGCATATACTGAATATTGTGTCTTCCATAGCCACAATCATGTGTGCTTTCAAAACCCACAATCTAACTGAACCGTGCTAACTAAACAGCAAACCTTAATCTCTCAGTCCGATTAAACCTGAGGTCATGGTGAAAAATTAGAACATGAGAACAGCTTTCTGTCTCACTGTGGACACATAAAATTGTGTTCCACACTATGTCCTCCTGTTTTTGTCACTTTGGTAAATGATAGCTGTGAAGTAATAGCATGACATGTTGAGCTGATGTCACTATGGAGCCCAAAATAAATGGCAAGTAAGCATGTGTCGAAATCACCTAAAGTTCTGTAAGTGTGACATTATTTTCTACAATGTGATTTTGAGGAATCTGAACACAATGTATTTGTGAAATGTGAAATTAGTTAGTTAAACTCATTAACTCTAACTCGTGATATTAACAAAAGCATTACATCCTCATGTTTCTGAGAGTGACTTCATGGCAGATACAAAATCTTGGATTTGTCCAAATAGATTTCAGCATTGTCAGTATTCATCCAGTTAGATATATTAATCTGACAGAAGAAAGAAAGACAACTTGGATGTTAGATGCATTTTATTGATGTCTACATTCTTTTTTGTTTAGGTTAACACTCAATAGTTTCAAAAGCATTTTGACTATGGTTTATTTGTTTGTGTGAATCCATTTGTACTAAATATACTTTGCATGCTACTACTGATTTCCATATAGACTTCATTTACACTATTCATGTAGGCATGAATTCAATTGAACAGTCACAAAAGAAAGGATATGAAAGTAGAGAAAAGGAAATATTGTCATTTCTGCAGTGCGATAACCATAAGTTGTTTGACAGACATTAAATGTATCCTAATGTGACATGAAAAACTCAATAAAAGCAATTAAAACCAAACTGTCAAAAAAAAAAAGAGTTTATAATGCAGAATTTAGTTCACAGTGCAATCTTTAGGAACAAACCACTCCTGCTATTAATCACTATGGTGGTTGTTAGCTGAACGGTCATGAGTTGAATGGTAATGCTCATGAGCTCAGAGACCGTAAATCCTCTTTGACCACCTCCCCGGTGTGTTGACATGGATGATGACACTACGGACAATTTAGCCACGCCAATCAGCCTACCACGCTTGTCTTTGGACTGGGGGAGGAAACTGGAGTACCTGGAGGAAACCCCCGCAGCACGGTGAGAACATGCAAACTCCGCACACACAAGGCCACGGTGAGAATCGAGCCCCCAACCCTGGAGTTGTGAGGCGAATGTGCAATGAACTAATCAAGCAAAAGCAATTGAAATTGTTCAACACAGCGAATGCTTCTAATAGTTTCCCCAAATTCAACTGAAAATGCAACTTATAATGATTTCTCCAGTTTCAAAATTATCCATCCATCCTCTACCGCTTACTCCTTTTCAGGGTCATGGGGAACCTGGAGCCTATCCCAGGAAGCATCGGGCACTAGGCGGGTTACATCCTGG
>JAOUWY010000062.1:25048447-25060541 GCA_025728095.1 Prietella phreatophila | reverse complement strand
CTTACCCAGTATTACTGGGATAGGCTAATGGTCTGCAACCCTGACCAGGATAAAGTAGTTACTGAAGATGAATGAATGGATGGATGGATAGGAGACAGCTGTAAAGGTTACACAGCTATACACTCACCATTCACTTTAATAGGAACATCTGTGCACCTGCTCATATATATATACAGTTATCCAGTCAGCAAATCATGTAGCAGCAGCACAATGCATAAAATCATGTGAAAAAATAAATACAACTCATGGAAATTGTTAGCTTTTTTAAAAAATATATTTGGACAAGCAAACATTTGTTCCTCTTTGAAACAGTGCCAGGCAATCTGTCCTAAAGTTGAACCGAAAATGGACCTTCCAACCGGATAATGATTCTAAGTACACTACAATTCCACCAAGGAATGGCTCAAAAAGAAGAAATGGAGGGTTATGGAATGGTCTAATTCAAGCCTGGATTTGAGTCCCATTGAAATGTTATTGGGAGGATTTGAAACGGGCAGTACATGCAAGAAAATCCTCAAACATTTTGCAACTGAAAGAATATTGCATGAAAGAGTGGTCAAAAATTCCAGCAAGCCTGGTGGACAAATATGAAAATGCCTACAAGAAGTTATTTCTGCTAAAGCTGGCAATATTAGATTCTGAGGCCAAGGGTGTACTTAATTATATTCTTCTATGGAAAAAGTATATCATCATCTGTTGATATTTCTGTTATATAAGTGATTGAACAAGCTAATTTTCGTTGTGGTTTTGTTCAAGTATATTAACTTTATTAATAGGCGTGGTTTCAAAGATGATCAAATGTTTGCTTGTCCACATATGTCAAAAAAGCCAACAATTTCCATGGGGTGTACATATTTTTTCACCTGACTTTATACGGGTTAAGCGCTTCAATTAATGTTCACATCAAACATCAGAATGGGGAAAATGTGTTTTCTGAAATACTCAAACCAGCCCTATTGGTACCAGCATACAACAACAAAGTCACAGACATCACACATCATAAGCAGTAAATGTTGAAAGTAAATTTAAGCTGAAAACAACATGGGAGAAAGCAACGGCAGGCAGTATGTGGTTTCCACCAGCATAAAAACAAATTGTTATTTCAGGGGGAATTTCAGTGCTTTAACAGATTGCACCCCCGCCCCCCCCGGGTGGCCAATATTTTAAACCCTAATTGTAGTCTTACTAACAGTTATATTACAATCCTGACAGGTATGTGAGCTGCTGAGAAGTAAACTGAAGGACACAAACACCAATGATATCTGTAACCGGTTTACCCGTAAACTCTATGAGGAAAAGTTCGACCAGTCTGCAGGCATAACTATAGATGATGTTCGTATAAATCACTGGCACGAGGCCCTGCAGGAAGCAGGAAGTGTGGATCCGGGCCGTGCTCTAGCTTCAGACTGCTACAACACTTGGAAAACCACACGTCTCCAGGCTCTAACATTATCTCCTGAAGTTTTAGCCTTACTGCGAGATCTCAAGTGCTCGTACAAACTGCTGCTTCTGACTAACGGTGATGCCCAGACGCAGCGGGAGAAGCTAGAGGTGGTGAGATGTGAGGAACTCTTCAGCGCTGTGGTGGTAGGAGGAGAACATGCTGAGCAGAAGCCTGCAGCCTCTATTTTCACACACTGCTTTGAGCTGCTGGGAGTGAAGCCACAGGACTGCATCATGGTAGGAGATTCACTGGACACAGATATCCAGGGTGGATTTGATGCAGGGGTTCGGGCTACAGTGTGGATTAACAAGAGCATAAACACTCATCCAGAGAACAGCGTGACTCCTGATTTCACCATTCCCTCTGTGCTGGACTTGCATAAAATTTTAGCTAAGCTGAAATTATATGTTTTTAAGCTGTAGCCATATTTTAGTCTTTGAAACTATTTTCAATATGACAATTTTGTGCACATTTTGATCAATATTAGATCTTTTATTGATTTTGAACAAACACTACTCGAATGTTAGAGTTGCATGACATTTTATTAATAATACTTTTATTGTAATAATCACACAGAGATGGGATGATGTGACACTATCGATATGATTTAGTCTATCTATGACAAAAGTCCAAATACCTTTTGTTTAGACAATACAGAGATCCTCAAAAATGGCAATAGCATTTTACTCACAGTAATGGTTTAGCATGTGATTAGATGATAAAACTTAACCTCTCCTTAACAACAGCTTCATTCTTCCTCCGGTTC
This sequence comes from Prietella phreatophila, assembly GCA_025728095.1. Taxonomy (NCBI): domain Eukaryota; kingdom Metazoa; phylum Chordata; class Actinopteri; order Siluriformes; family Ictaluridae; genus Prietella; species Prietella phreatophila. The sequence goes on along the minus strand of JAOUWY010000062.1, from coordinate 25,058,331 downwards.
AGGTTATTTATTAATAAAGAAGTTTCTGAAGTTATTCAATTATTTAAATGTGACAACTGCCATTTTTCCTCAGGTGAATTATATAAGTACATTGAAGTATAGTCTAGTCTTCAGGTATCACAAAGCTTTTGCCAAATCATCAACCAAAACTGATTTGACGAAACCAGTGTCCACTTTTCTCTGGCCACTGGCAGATGCAACCAACACCATGAAGTAAGAAAAGTTCATTTCATATTTCCTATCTCTTTTGTACAAAAATTAAAAACTCTCTTATAGGTACTTTGCTGTGTTTAAATTCTGAATGTCCAGTTTAAACTATTTATGGGCAAAAAAAAAAGCATTATTATAAAAATAGCATTATCAGTTACCAACATTGAGTATATTGTCTTCACATGACATGTGTGATGAACAATAGTCTGAAATTATGATCCATGAATATAAAAATTGATGCTGCATGTTTATATACAGAGAGTAAATCTACTTCACATCTAGTTTAATTTTGATGTTCATTGCTGCCAGTTCAGCCACGAAGTAGCGAAACACGTAAGGGACAGCCACTGTGTCAATGGCGTCACTCTTCTTGCACAGTGAGCAGATAGTGTTCCGATGTCGTGTAGCTGACCAGTGAGGGGGCGGCTTCTCCAGCAGCGGAGAAAGCAAACTGCCACAGCGCACACAGACCTGAGCCACAGACCGATCCGAGCAGTTAAACAGGCGATCATGCAGCAGGAAGGATGAGCCATGAGCGAGCAGGGCATCACGCTCCATCTCTCCAAAGCGGATGCCACCTTGCACGTTCCTCCCTCCAACCGGCTGATTGGTCACTTTGTCCCTCGCACCTGTCGTCCTCACCTGGAACTTGTCAGAGACCATGTGGCGCAGGCGCTGGTAATAAACCACACCTACAAAGATGTCAGCTTCCAACTCCAGTCCGCTCAGTCCTGAGTAAAGGCGCTCGGTGCCGTAATAATTGTAACCTGCCGCCTTCAGCATGGTACCGAAGTGCTCCAGGGCTGAGTTGCGCTCAGAGAAGGTGAATGGCGTGGCATCGTGGCACAGGCCGTGAAGTGATGCTGATTTACCTGCCATGCTCTCGATCAGCATGCCGATGGTCATGCGTGATGGAAAGCCATGTGGGTTGAACAGGATGTCAGGGGTCATACCACTCTCGCTGAAAGGCATGTCCTCAGCTGGCCACAGGCGACTCAGGATACCCTTCTGACCATGCCTGCTGGCAAACTTGTCTCCGATGGTGGGGTTGCGTGGCACTCGCATAGTAATGCACACACGCTTGAAGCGGCCTGTTCCTGCGTCATTGCTGCACGCTTTGATGTTGTCCACCACACAACCCTCCTGACTCCTGAGAGAAACAGGGATAGCAGCAGGAATTTAGATTTTTTTTTATTGTACAGGCATTATACTAGTGTTTTGAAATGATGGTTGTTTAAATTTAGCTTCTCAGGGAGGCAAAATAATTGCATGATAACTGACAAAATTTAAAAGGATTTTAATTCACAGTAAATTATTAGTAGCAACGTACTTGTAGAAGGAAACATGGCTCTGGCCTGTGTTGAGGTTGATGTAGCTGTAAAAAGGGTCTCCATAATTCAGCTTGGATCCTATAGGCGGCAATCCATCTGCATCCAGCCTGCCTGACACTTTAGGGTCACCTGGTTTAATCCCAAACACCACGCCATCCTCACCTTTGACCTTCTCCGACAGGTCCACTATCTCAGTCTTATAGACAGAGCCATGGGCAAAACCACGCTCCCATGATGACTTGTTCACAATCTGGACAAAAAATGGTAATTAACCATGTGACTCACTGATGACATAAGTTATGTTTACCTAAATCATTTGCAACCAACTACAAAAACTACTAAAAGGCAAGTCAATTAGTGCTGACCATTGCATCTTCCATGTCGTAGCCTGTATAGGAGATCACGGCCACGATAGCGTTTGTGCCAATGGGGTAGTTGTCTATGTTGTAGTGGTCGTACATGAGAGGACGGACCAAAGGACTCTGGGGGGTCTGTAAGCGGTAAAGCTTATTGTCCGAGCGATCCTGATAAGCATGCAGAGGGAAACCCATAGTCTGTTTACCTGCACACAGAAAGGGGAGAGGAAAAAGTGGAACATTACAACATAAACACTTCTTTTCGTTTAATAGTAAGAATGTATCAATAGAAAAGGAAATTCGTCTCTGGAAGCTAAAGCTAGCAGACCTTGTATGATAGAGCAATCTTACCCATCTGGCACTGGTACATGTTCCTAGGACTCTGGTTATGGTCTGAGAAGGGAATGAAGCTGGCCACCACACTGAGCATGCTGTGGGGGAAGAGCTCCTGATGGGTGGTGATACCATGCTCTATCTCATCCTCAAATATCCCCACATTAAGGTAAAGCTGAAACACAAAAGCACAAATACTCAGTACCTCATGCTTCCATTATAAATGTTAGTCACTTCATATTAGTTAAACCACAGCACTGTTATTAAATTCTCAATTCTGATTGGCCAGAAGGTGTTGATTAATTGTCTTGTAACAGAAGTTCTGACAAATGATGGCTGTAATTCAAAGCACTGGTTTATCAATGTGCTCTTTATAATACGTTATCATTTCTATAGTAACAGGGACATATTTAACGGCAGACTCCATATAATGAAGACTACTAATAAACAGACTAAAGTCTAACACTAATATAGTGAAGCATTCTGTTAGGAGACATTTATCAATTAGTGGAAGGTGTCTACAGTGTGTCAGTAGGTTTTCTGCAATGGGACAAGTTGAAGACAGAGGAATTGTCACTTTGCTGTTTCTAAGTATGATAAGGTGCATTTTTTAAATTAACAGAGAGAGAGAGAGAGAGAGGGAGAAGAAAGACAGTTAAAGGAACAACTGTTTATAGCTATAATGCAAGGAACTAACTTGTCTTGTGGATGTTTCCCAATATTAAATGCAACTATAAATATAAATGGATAAAAAAAATTATACTGTAATTACTAGCAAATTGTTGCGGTATAACAAGAATAAAACAACTTGGAACATGCCATTATAGGAAAATAGTCAACTTTGTTGCAAAAGTAACTCTGCTTCACACCAGGTCACATCACACCACCCTGTCATTGATTATTGGGTGGGTTAATGGTGCCAGTAAAGGCCAGTATAGCCTATTGCTACATAAAACTGGTAATGAGTTACAAATCATTTGAATTTGACTGAATGTTAACAGACCTGTTCGAAGGTACCAATGAGCTCCTCTTTGCCCAAGGCGAGGTTGTGGACTGGTCGCACCATGCGGCATGGTGTGGTGAACAGGTACAGGCTTGGGTACAAGCTTGCTTTACCCGTTTGAGGAACTAGCACAATTTCTGTCCATGGGGGAACCTTTTTCTCCTTCAGTACCTGTAAGGGGAGAGAGGGAACAATGTGTGACAATAAAACTAGAAGGAAGAACTTGCTTAACCACAATATTTGTTTCATCACCATAAAAGAGAACTCAAACCAAATTTTGTTGTATTTCCACTAGAATACACACATTATTAAAGTATACTGAATAATAAAGTGATTGATTTAGAAATTTCTTGATGTGCCACCAGGCAAATCCAAACAAGCATCAAGAAATACAGATTCTTTAATAACAACAATGATGATGATAATAATAATAATAATAATAATAATAATAATAATAATAAGGTATCATAATGTTGCAGTTATGCTTGTTGTATAATGGCATTGGTTGAAAAAGATATTACAAACTTTGTGCAAGTGTTACTAACCTTGAACTTGCGAAGAGATTCCACCACAAAGGGTGCAAGATCTTTCTCAACCCAGCCGATCATGGCGCCATCCAGTACGACAGGGTAGCAGCAGGAGTATGGCTGACTAGGAGTTCCATCCACTGGAGTAACACCTGAAAAATGAAAAGCTCTTCTATTTCAATATTAGAGTTACTTTATGATCAGTGAACTGGAAATAAATAAAGTTGTAAAATGTACACGTGTTTCAAATATGAAAAAAATGCCCTTAAATAGAAATTAATTAAATAAGGCAGGGCGTGGTGGGGGTTTATACATTTGGACTTCTTCAATTAGATAATGAGTAAGATGAATTGAAATTAAATATGCATTTATTCGGTTATATTTTTTTTATAACCCAATTCATTTCCCCCCCCACTAGAGTCACCAGCAGAGAGCAATAGTTACATTATGTTCTAGAAACATACCTTAAACATAACTGCTGCTAATACCTTCATAACTGCCAATGTCTTGATAGTCCATACAGGATTTCAGAGTTTTTTGTGATTGTTGTGACCAAAAATGCAAATTTTGGAATTTGCTATGCAACTTGCAGAGTTTTCTGTGCTTTTTTTTGCAGGCATCTACTTGAACTGGCAAAATTGCAATTGCATGAAATTGTTTTGCGCTGTCTTGCTAAAGTGATGTTTGTTGGTAAATGAGACCTCAAAGCTGTACTCATGTTCGACGCATGTGAATCGATGAGGGCTTTGTCTGAAATCATACTGTGATGAATTCACATGATGCGTCTTGGCCCAAACCTGCTGAAATCTGTGGTAATTTTTTTTTAATTGCAAGCTCCTACAAATATTGTGAAGTTCTCTTGAATTTATGTTCATTTCTGCAGTCGCAAAATTACAAAATCCTGGAGGAACTGGGAAATACTACTCTATTACTACCATTCTTGAGAATCTCCCAGTTCTGCATGTAAATCTCAGAACTTGGACCACATGTAGTACAAACCCAATTCCAAAAATGTTTGGACACTGTGTAAAAAGTAAACCGTGTATGCTACATAATTTAGGAACATTATTCTGAAATTGTTCCACAAATTGTAGATGCAGTTTTTCACAGATTGGTGAACCTCTGCCTATCTTTACTTCAGAAAGACTCTGCCTCTCTAAGATACTCTTTTTATACCCAACCATGTTACTGACCTGTTACCAATTAACCTCCAGCTGTTTCTTTTTAGTAACACTTACTTTTCAAGCCTTTTGTTGCCCCAACCCAACTTTTTTGAGACGTGTTGCAAACATTAAATTCAAAATTACCTCATTTTGTTTCTTTCTATTTTTTCCTATTTCCTCAGTTTAAAAATGTAATCTTTTCTATGTTCTATTGTGAATAACATGGGTTTATGAGATTTGTAAACCATTGCATTCTGTTTTTATTCACATTTTACACAGCATCCTAACTTTAATGAAATTGGGATTGTACTTCAACTCTGGTAGTGCAGCCCTTATAAAAAATAAGACCGACATATTGGAGAAAATGTTCCCGCACTGTTGATTACCTAGTGAGCAGAGCAGAGCAGGGAGCGTAATAGTGGAGTGAACAGGAGCCACAATCTCACAGTGGACCGTGAGGTGGTTCATCAGACCACATGGTGCTCCATCAGGTGTGTGCACAGGACACAGAAAGCCCCAGGACTCGGGTAACAGCTTTCTCACTCCTGTAGTCCTCATCTTGGCGAAGGCCGCTCCTCTGTGCACACACCGAAAGTGAGACAAATAACGAATGAAGTTGAGCTTGTCAGCCACCACACACAGACCACTGACCTGCAGCATACCCAGACCTGAGGGACAATGAGAAGTGTAAATCAGCATGTTAACAAATAAGAACTTCAGCAAGTACGAGCCTTCACATTTGAGTATTACGCAAATGATACCAGTCTTGGAGATGAGGTTTCCTGTAGCCAGCAGGTATTCAAAAGCTTTGGTGAGGTCCGTGCCCATGTTGAAAAGTTTAGTCAGGTTATCTGTGGTCAGTCCCCCAATTCTTTGGCTCCTCTTATCCAATGCCAATTTCACAGACACCAGCCAGCTTGTCATTTTCTCCTGAAAAATACATACACAAAACCATTATAAATTATATGAGGAGTGTACTAGATGTAATAGAAGCAAAGGTTAGAAGGTAATCATAACTGAACTGATACCAGCATCCCTGTTTTAGTAATTACTTATACCATCTGACAATGTTTCAAGCCTGTCAGTCAAGAACAGAGCTGAGGCTACAGTGGACACCAGCTCACCAAACATGGACAGGCATTTTAATGAAGTCCTTTGTTGTGTTGGCAGTGTGTTTTGGGTCATTGTCTTGCTGCACGATTAAGTTCTTCCCAATTAGATTGGGTGAATTTCTCTGTAAATTGGAAGTGACTGACTTCTGAATTCATTCTGCTGCTACCATCAGGAGCTACATCATCAATAAAGATTAGTGACCCTGTTTCAGAAGCAGCTATACGAGCCCAAGTCATGACACTATCTCCATGGTGCTTGGTGATTAGCTTTTACATTTGAATCATGAACAATAAGAAGAAAAGATCAGTGCTTGGCCTCCTAATTATAGTGTACTTAGCTCCAGCTCTGTATGCCTCCTTATTAATAAATGGCTACTAGACCTTAAAGGGTGAAACTTTAGTAGATGCTTCGTACACTAACTGGGTACTAATTTCAAATGGTAAGTTTAGTGTAATAGGAATCACACCATAATATCTGCTGAACACCACTGTTGGTGACGCAGGAAGCTCACCTTCAGAAACATGAGATAAAGCTGTCCAGGTGTGAGAACCTCCTGACACATGAGACTGTCTGGATTCTCCTCCATACACTCCTGTTTGGCAAAGGCAAACAGCTTTTTTGTCATCAGACAAAGCATGTAGAACTTCTCATTGTCAGACTTCAAGTGAATGCACAAACACTCGCTGTGAACAATTGAAAAACAGGCACCAGAAAACTAAACACATACATACTTTTTTTTTTTAAATGACTTACACATATTTAAAATGACTAACAATTCAGTTTATAGTATATATAAAAAAAATTTAAAAAAGACTTACTCCAGAAGAAATTTGGCACACTGTTCATTTGTGTACCACTCTGGCAACTGCAGCTTGACCCGAAAGCGTTCTCCCAAATAGTCAAGCACCTTCACTTTGGAAGTGCAGCCCTCCTCCATCACCAAGCGCAGCATCTCTGACACACAGCTCTTAAAGAATGAGTTCTCCTCTCTGCCCTTTATCAGCTCCTGATAGATCTGGTAGTCTGAGAAGTCCACTAGGGCCTGTGAGCCATAGACAAAATATACTGGTCACAGCTTCATACAAAGACATATGGAGGAATCCAATAACTGGACACTTTAGACTCTCTCTTGTAATAGAAAATATGACAGACACTATCCATCAAAAGTTGTCTCCACATATTATCTTCTTCTTCCTACTGGCTGTAATCCCACTAGGTGGGGTCGCGGGTACAGGTGACTCTTCTCCAGACCATTCTCATGATCCGAATTTGAGTATATTATAATTAATGAAAATAACAATAATAAAGTAATGAAAACTCTGTGGAGTAAAACAAGGGAATTATGTTGTGATAAAAAAAAAAAAGTATCAAAATAATTTAGTATCTTCAAAGCAGACACCCTTTGCCTAGAAGTTCCAGTATTATTGGCATTTTCTCAACCAATTTCTTGAGGAATTTCCCTGAGATGCTTTTTAAACACTATTAAATAAGTTCCCACTTATACTGGACACTTACTGGCTGTTTTTTTGGGATATTTCACTCCATGTCATCCATTAAAAAAATTATAAATAAACACCGATTTCAAACATTTAATCATACACATTCAGATCAAAAGATTTTTATGAGAAACATTTCAGTCAAGTGTCTCCAAACTGTTGACCTGTTGTGTAGGTCTAAGGAAAGAATATCGCCACGTTTACATGATATGCCTTTTTGTACAATATGAAAGTTCATTTTGTTCAAATCCAATCTGTCCATCATTATGGTTCATATTTGTAACTGCAAATGACCCAAAATCGGATCTGTCTCCCAGATCAACCTGGTGATGTGAACATCGCCCATGTTTAATATGCAGTGTAACCATTAGCATTACCTTAAGAGCAAAGCCCAGAGGAAGGAAAAACAGCTCTTTATGATAAATGAAGTTGAGCATGACCGTTCCATTGTCCATGTAGTGAAGGTTCATGTTAATGGATGTATGGTCATCTCTCACACAATGCATTGAAATTCCTGGGAACACAGAGCTCAAATTATTTTTGTGCGTATAAATACACACAATAAAATACTAAATACAGCCACCTGCAAAGTCTCCAATGCCCATGTAAAAATGTACCTCTATTTTACAATTTATTTAAAAATCAAATAGGTTAAAAATGTCACTGTATCCATGACAATATTTGTTACTTTGGAACATCTGTGAAACCACACTCAATATTTTGTTGGTATACAGTCATGGGGAAAAATATGTGCACCCTATGGAAATGTTGACTTTTTCAACATACCGTATGTGGACAAGCAAACATTTGATCATCTCTAAAACAGTCCTATTAATGAAGTGTATATACTTGAACAAAACCACAAGGAAAATTATTTTTCAATTATTCAACATAAATATCAATATTTGTGATTCTTCTGTGGAAAAGGTATGTACACCCTTTGCCTCAGAAACTAGTATTGCCCCCTGTAACAGAAATAACTTCTTGTAGGCATTTTTTCATAATTGTCCACAAGGCTTGCTGAAATTTTTGACCACTCTTCCATGCAAACGCATGCACTGTTTGACCAACAGTTGCGAGACTTACTAGCAGATCCCGTGATTAAATTTTGGGGTTCTTGGAGACTTCATTTTGCATCATACAGTCTGCTCTTGGGCTGATTTTGCTGGGACAGCCAGTCCTGGACAAATTGGCAGTCGTTTGAAATCTGCGCCTTTTGCAGATTTTCCTTACACTGGAATGGTGTATTTCAAATTACTGAGATCTTTTTAAATCACTTGCCAGACTGGTAGGCATCCACAACCTTTTTTCTGAAGGCATTACAGAACTCTTTAGATCTTGGCATGAGGACACCACACACCTGAATAACAAAGGGAACTCCAGACACTAGATATGAGAGGGGTATAAATAAAACCGGTTCCACCTGCACTCCCTAAGCAAGTTCTAATCACTGGCACCCAATCTTGAACACCTGATTCTAATTTTATGGATCTGAAAGTGTGATAAATGTAGGGTGTACTTACTTTTTCCCCCATGGGACTGATCTGTTTTTTGTACGTTAAATTGTAAAAAATTACCACAAAATGTCAGTTTTATGTGTCACTTGATAGAGTGTATCAACTTTATTAATAGGCACTGTTCAAAGAGGGTAAAATGTTTGCTTGTCCAAATATGTCCAAAAAAACCAACAATTTCCATGGCGTGTACTTATTTTTCACATGACTGTAAATGACATTTATGTAGTATTTATTTGATCATAAGGATATGTAAACTCTTGCATTCGAATCCATGTTTGCACAAAGTTAACACTTACCATACTGAGTGTAGCCTTGACCTCTACTTTTAAACTTTGGCCTTGACAAGGCGATGGGGTAGTTCCTCCTTGGCATGATAAGCATGCGGATCACTTTCTCAATACCGTTCACTATGAAGTAGCCTCCCATTTCCTACATGGCAGAAGTGGATAAAGATGAAGGAAGCATCACGCACACAAGATAAACACAGTGTTCTCCAGGAATTACACTACTGAGGTTTGCAGGATTTCCCAATAAGCAGAAAATCAAAAATCAAAATTTTACCTCTGCTTCTTCATGGTGCTCTATTAGCTCTTTAGGAGAGAGGCCATGGAGATTACACAGTTTGGACTTCACCATGATGGGCACCTGTCCCAATGACTGCTTAATAATTCCTTTAGAGACCCCATTGATTGACCAACTGACATCCGCCTGCGCGCAAACACAAAGGTAACATAAAGAAGAGCTCATGTTAGCAACACAAGCATGGTGAGATATTTAGGGTTACTGTGCAATGTGTCATCCTGTCCTACCACTAGCTTTCCTCTGTACGTGCACC
>JAOUWY010000062.1:24985650-24995776 GCA_025728095.1 Prietella phreatophila | reverse complement strand
CTGTGTGGTTGTTCCATCTGTGTGGTTGTTCCATCTGTGTGGTTGTTCCATCTGTGTTTGATCAGGGAGGAGATGGATAAAGCAGATGTTTATTGGTGCATTCCTGATTCCAGCTATGGTTTGTGGCACGGCTTTCTTTATCAACTTCATTGCTATCTATTACCATGCCTCCAGGGCCATCCCATTTGGTACCATGGTGAGTGCTTAATCAGCTTATTGCACTTTTTTAAACATTTCAATATGCCTCTTGTAACAGCAGTTATATGTTGCCCATTCAATTGCTTTACAGTTAAGTAAACAAAGGTCAAATTCAGAATATAGCCAGTCATGTCTCCTTGGCAGGGTACATGTCAATACCCCTCACTTCCCCTACATCTTTCAACCTGCTATCAGGCTATTGATTCAAGTCTGGCATTAGAGGTAAATCAATAGTTAATGATCTTGGAGGAATCAAGGAGAGAGGAGCTTTACATAACTTGTCGTTTTTATTCTTCTATGAAAAAGGGAAATTTTTTTGAGTCCCACCCCCATCCTGTGTGTGCTGAGTTTGCATGGAGTGTGCGATGGGTTGGCACCCTGACCAATCCGACCTCCCCCCACCACCCCCTGGATCTCATGTAATGTACAACAGTGTTATAAAAAGTTAAAATACAAAATGAATAATAGAGGTGCAGATGATAACCTTTTGATTAAAGTGGCTTTAACTGTGGTTTGACTTCATTAGAATGCGTCCACGTTAGAAGTCGGTTCACGATAGTCTTACATGGGGCAGAATATCAACATGTACGCATGATTTGATAAACTGTATTCACATCACTATTGATCATTTTCTGCTAAGGCTGATGCTTTATGCTGAGTGATGGGTGATACAGATGTGCAGAAAGTCCTCAATAAGTGACCTCATGGCTTTTAGTCAATCATGAGAGTAAGATTTAATCTGTTTAAGGGAATACTTCTACAGCATCATTACTGTAAATACAACACCGTTACAATTCAGTAAAAATGATTTCACTTCAGTTTAAAAATATCAGTCCAGTTTAGCGTTAATAGTTAAAATAATTACTACAGTGCTGTTGAATTCTCATCTGATTGGTCTGAAGGTGCAGACGTGTTTTTATAAAAATGTGTAATCACTGATATGATGACGTTTTTTATGATGAGACATTTATTTAGCATTTTTGGAAGGGTTCTTCATTGTCATTACTTTGTAATTGTCAGAAATTAAGATGTTCCTAAAGAAAACCTTTAGCTTCTGGGTGGTAGAAGGAACTTTCATGTCAAGTCACATTGCAGCACTATTGTTGATTTATTTGCCTCTAACAACACATCTTGAAGTGTTTTTAAAGATTTATCGAGTTCATTTGCAATAATAATTCAGTACTTTAATGCTTTCTTTACTTGTACTTTTCCGTGTACTAGAGACATCACAGTATAATATGAGTGAATTATTTTTATTTATTTATTTTGCTGAATAATTGAGGTCAATCATTACGGTCACTGCATCGGCTTTAGTTGTTACGGTTGCTGTTTTTGTAGAGGTGTTTTTTAAACCTGTGAAATAAATGGCCTTGACGCGTGCAAGCCTAATATTGATTTATATAGACTAGAAGAGTTTGAACATGCTGCATTTCTGTGTGTTTTGCAGGTTGCAGTGTGCTGCATCTGCTTCTTCGTCATCCTTCCTCTAAACCTGGTGGGGACGATCCTGGGTCGGAACCTCTCGGGACAGCCCAACTTTCCCTGCAGGGTCAACGCCGTGCCCAGGCCCATCCCAGAGAAGAAATGGTATGCCCTTCTATTCTTACCAGACATCCTTATGGGGATCATTATTGTTTGAGAGTGGAATAAAACTCGGTTTCGTATTTGTGTGGTGTTATTGTGGTTTGACCATCAGGTTCATGGAACCTGCGGTCATCGTGTGCCTGGGTGGCATCCTGCCGTTTGGGTCTATATTCATTGAGATGTAAGTATTTGAATTCCTCGATTCTAGTTTTTCTTTTGCCATGCTGGATATGCAATTCCAGCAATTGCAGGTGTTTTTACTGCTTTTATTTCTTCCACTTTTCGTAGGTACTTTATTTTCACGTCATTCTGGGCCTATAAGATTTATTATGTGTATGGCTTCATGATGCTCGTGTTGGTGATCTTGTGCATTGTGACTGTGTGCGTGACCATCGTCTGTACCTACTTCCTCCTCAATGCTGAAGACTACAGATGGTGAGGGAATGATCAGATGCTAGTTTCTGTTGTTTATATGCTATTTTTCAGAGCTGAATTTTCCACATCTGTTCTTTTAAATAGTAACCATTACTGGGGGGGGCACAGTGGTTTAGTGGTTGGGAGATCAGTGGGTGGGAGATTTTTTTTATAAAAATGTTTTTTTCTCTCCTCAATTTGGTCACCTGCTAATTCCCATTCCATTGCTAGCTCTCCACTATCATACAACACCTACCAACCAGAGAGGCTAACATATGCTTCTTTGTAATCATAGGAAACCAGCCAAACACATCTTTTCAAATGGTTGCTCATGCTGCTTCACACGGCAACTTGACACACTCAAAGGAAAGTGCTATCTGCCCTATTCTGCATATAGGAACTCGGACGCCCACCATTAGCTAGTGTCACTGTGAGAAAGTACTCCACCCCTCTTGCACATCTCGCTTTTACTGCTCTGTTGGCTCCAGCCACAGACCACTGACATCAGGATTCAAACTTGGGATCTCATAGCCCCGGTGATAAGGCGCTATGAATTTCCCCTTCGCAATGTTGGCACCTTTGCTTGACTTACAACTCAATTAACAGATAAAAATTCCATTTGTCTTGATGTAAGAAGTTATTCAGAACAAATGAAAAACGAGTAATGAATTGAAAACGTACTGAATTTTTATCATTCTTTTGCAGGCAGTGGACAAGCTTTCTTTCTGCTGCTTCCACGGCAGTTTATGTTTACATGTATTCCTTTTACTACTATTTCTTCAAAACAAAGTGAGTTTGTCTTTTTATTTATTTTATTTAAAATCTCAGCTCAGTGACTGTTTTACTCATTTAAAGAATCTGAATTTGCTTCTAAAGCATCTCTACATTTTTATGTACGTGGTGATAATTATTCTGCTGCCATAAACGGACATTTTGCTGATGAGTGTTGTCTTGTCCTCTGCAGGATGTATGGTTTATTTCAGACATCATTCTATTTCGGCTACATGGCGGTGTTCAGTACTGCTCTGGGTATAATGTGTGGTGTGTATTACTATCCATTTATTTAGACAATTTACAGTAGCTCCTTCGTCTGTTTCAGCCTGCACGTAGTTTTACTTCGTTTGTTTGAACATGGCTTCATTTCGTATGTTCTTCTAGGAGCCGTTGGTTACATGGGAACAAGTGCCTTTGTGAGAAAGATCTACACAAATGTGAAGATTGACTAGCGACTCTGCAGCACCTGTGCAATCGGCAGACGTTTCCCAGCAGAGGCGGACACGAGTCTTTGTCCCTTTTTTTGTTTTGTTTTTGCAAGAAGAGATTGTAATCTTATCTTGTATAAATCTAGTTTTCCATATTCTCAACAAATTCAAAGTTGCAAGATTGTGTACACACAGGCGTATAATGGAAGATTAAATAAACGCGAGTTTTATTTTTATTTTTAATTAACTGTGTTTTCATTTTTTTTCCTCTGGAGCAAATGCGTAGATTTAAAAAAAAGAAAATTATTATTTTTTGCATATTAAAACTTTGGTTCTCCTCCGATAATTCTGTCCCACCCAGCATGAGTGACCGTAGACCTTTATCGATGGAGTAGTCTAGCTCTCTTCAGTGAAGAGGCCGAAGTGTATGGAGAGCCTTTGTTCTGTTGTAGAATATTGGAGGGTTGCGATTGTGTCCATGCTCCTACTGTCAGTTTTTGTATTGTCGAGTTATGTCGTTTGTTTTGAATGCTTTTTGTTTCCGATCACCCTGACCATAGTGTAACGTTGCAGTCAAATGATGACAAAAAATGTTGGTTACTAGCTTTTCTGCCACCAGACTTTTTTTTCACCCTACACTATAGTCCAGATTAAGTTACAGGATACAAATGAGATATAGATCACAGAGTTCCTGATCCAGGTCTTGGGTTATAATGTACGGTCCGGTCACCTACGCCAAGTGCGGATGTTTTTAAATGGGTTGTTTCAAAGTGGTCTTGTGTTTTCCAGTTTAGTCTTACTTTTAATGTTGGGATTTTAAATGAAGTCTGAGTGTGAAGATAATAAATGGATGGGGGTAAACCTGTATATAACCTTTAATAATGTAACTGTAGAAGTATACTCTAAAATGTATTTTGGTTGTACAGATTTATTACAGGGTGTTTTTGTTGTTTTTTTTTTGTTTTTTAAACCCAAAAAAGACGTTCAATTGAATGATTTTGTCTTTTCTCCTTTTTATTTTGTGAGCTTGGGGTGGGTGGCACAGTTACATCTTACCTGTTATTGCATGACCTTTTCATCTTGCTGTATGAACCAGTTCAGTTTGCATTTGCTTTTTTTTTTTTCCTTTGCTCTGTGACTCCTAAGAAAAAAACAAACATCTGGAGTGCTTACATTGACTTTCTGCTGCTTGTAGAGGAAATGTTGACCATCATATACATTATTCTTTTTAATATTTATGATTTAAAGCTTTAAACAGCTCTCCATGTGCTGAACAGCCACCTCCCTCATGCTAACTTCCCCATCCATTACCAGAAGCAGCATTGTGAATGTTGGACACATGCAGAGTTTCTGCGAGCATACTATAAAAGGGTGACGTTATTGTACTTTATTTGATGTTTTCCTAACGACAGGAAGTGCCCCAGGAGCACTCCGACAAAGCTCGTGTTTTTCGTTCTGCTGTATACAGTATGTAACTAAAGATGTCCGAGATGTGGCAAAGCCTTTTTTTCTAATCCCCTCAAATGCCAGCTGATTCCTGGCCTCCTCATGTCATGAACCTTGTGATGTCTGAAAAGACATTTTAAACATGCTCTACTTGTTGTAAAAAGGAAAAAATAAACAATGTTTATGTACAGAGGTTATATAGGCATGGTTTGAATTCTGGAAGTGGAGTCTTGATCAATATTTTAGTTAAGAAAATTTCCCTCTATTCAAGACAGGGAGCCAATTTTTGAAGAATTACACTTTAGGTTCTACTTTCACACTTTATTAGGAACACCTGATCATTCATGCAGATATCCAAACAGCCAATCATGTGGTAGAAGTGCAATGCATAAAATCATGCAAATACAGGTCAAGGGCTTCAAGTTAAGGTTCACATCAAACATCAAGAATGGGGGAAAATCTGAGCTCAATGAGTTTGACCGTGGCATAGTTGCTGCTGCCAAATGGGCTGGTATTTAAGAAAGTGCTGATCTTCTGGAATCCTGAATCCCTTCAAACATTCTGTGGGTGGAAATGCCTGGTTGGTGAGAAAGGTCAGAGGAGAATGACCAAGCTGGTTCAAGCTGACAGGAAGTGTAGGCAGAAAAACGATACAACTGTGGTGAGCAGAAACGCATCTCAGAATGCCCAACAAGCCGTAACCTTGAGCTGGTATGACTACAACAGCAGGACAGGGTATCGGTCCTGTCTGCTAACTGGAATCTGAAGCTACAGCTCACCTAAACTGGATAGTCCAATACTGTATAATCACCTGACTTATTATGTCTTCTGATTAGAAAGTGTAACAAAATATAATAAACAGCTTTTTGGAAAAACTAGTGGTTCACTAACACCAGACAGTATCACTTTTATTTGTATACATAGCAACAACACTAACGAGTCAGCTCATGTTTTATACAGATCACTGAAATCATCTTCTGTTGATGTATTTGGGCAGTGCAATTCCAAGTCAAACTAACCATTATGTGGTATGATCTAGAAGAAGCTAATTTGAGTTTCAGGACATCAGTTGACTTTTTCAAAGTATTCCTTAGACCCCTCTGGGGTGGGTTTTATCTGAAATACAAAGAAGCCATTTAGAAATAACACATCTTTGTATTTTTTTAAGTAGAAATTTCAAATCATTCTGAAGTTTTATTTTTTAATCAAATGTTTACCGTGGGTGATTTTGGGGTCCAGCTGGCCGGGCAAACCTCTCCATGGCTCTCCACAAACTGGAAAGCCTTAACGAGGCGCAGTGTCTCATCAACCGAGCGGCCTACTGGAAGGTCGTTGATGCTCATGTGTTTGATGACGCCATTGGGATCAATGATGAACAGCCCCCTACATGGAGATAGATTCAGTTAATGGAAAAGCATCTTATACTTAAAAAGTTTTTTTTAATATAAACATTTTTCTGCTTATGAATACATACTTTTGTTCCTATTTACAAGTCAAAAGACGTGTGTGTACATTTGAAGTACATCCATTCATTTTCTGTACCACAGGTCCTTAGGGCTCTTGGCAGGGGGGTACCCCGTATCCCCGTACGCAAACTCATCGCAGGGCACAATTGCACACACATTCACACACCCATTCACACACTTTGGACAATTTAAAGATCCCAATAAGCCTACGACGCATGTCTTTGCTTTGGGGGAGGAAATCGGAGTACCCGGAGGAAACCCTCACAGCAGGGGGAGAACATGCAAACTGTGCACACAGTGTGGAGATGGGACTCAAACCTGCAACCCCAGAAGTGTGAGGCAAACATGCTAACCACTAAGCCACTGTGCATCCCCCCTTTGGAAAAAAGTGCCCAAATACTTATTACCCCCAATGTATTTTATATGGGATATTTATTAATAAAGTACAATAATTAAGATAATGAACTTGTAGTTGCATACAATTTACTAAATAATGAATTTATTGAACAAGGATTATAAACTACCTAAGTGCTATTCCTGGCCCCTCCAGTAGGACTCCGTAATCTCTGGAGACCTGCTTGTTGAGATCAGCCAGCAAGTGGATGTGGATATTTCCCAGTCCTCCGCTCTACAGGCAAACAAGAAAGATGCCAAAGTTCAATCAGAGGATTATCACTTGGCTCAGCTATTTCTCTCCTGAAGCTCACTTGGACACAAAACCAGTGTTTTACTTAAAAAGAGCATTATTCATTATTATTAGTGTCATTTCTACCTTTCGAGGAGTGTTGGTCCAGGCCAGGTGAGTAAAGTGAGAGTCCACAGACACACCCACCACCTCACAGTTAATATCATGGAATTCATTAGCCTTGTCACTGAATGCTATGATTTCTGTAGGGCAGACAAACGTACTGCAAAAAGAATAACGATGAAAATTAGGTCATGCGTGTCTATTTCGTTCATACAATTCCACTACTCTTCTACAGCGAATGCAGATAGGAGTTGTGTCTAGTATTTTGAAAACAAAACAATAAAGCACTGTGGAAGCGGAAATGTGTGTTCGTAAAATAACTTCATGTGCTTGAAATATGACTACTCAGTAATTTACATTGAATCTTTATGCACATCCAGTCTGCTGAAATGATGACTCATTCAAGACTATTGTTTGCACCAATTCACTTACAAATCTAGCGGGTAGAAAAACAGGACCAGGTATTTGCCCTTGTAGTTATCAAGGCTGATCTCTTTGAATTCTCCATTGTGGACAGCTGTACCCTTGAAGTGTGGAGCATGCTGGGTAACTGCTGCAGCCCATTTAGCAGTACCTAAAATTTGAAGTACATAAAAAAGCTAATTTTTTTTTTAAGCTCATCTAAAAAAGTGTGTGCGTGCAAAATATTTTTTCCATACTGATAGAGAAGCAGGCTCTGGGTGGAGCAGCTGTGGTTACTGAAGTTCCATGTCTCAGTGCACTCACTGCTGATCTGGTTGCCTGTAAGTAGAGATCAGGGATAGACTGAGCTGACCTCAATGTTCAACTCCAAAACTGTTCAAACAAATAAGCTGCAAGGTTCAGTGAAAATTTCCACATGCACAAAAAAAAAGGTCAAACAGCACGAAACCAAGATCTGCACTTTTTTTTCAACTATTCTCAAGTTCAAGTCATGGCTATATACCACATAAAGAGGAGAAAAGTATTCAATGATAGCTGAGTACGGTTTAATGTAATTTTTAACCTGGATGTGCATCCAAGACCCTCAACACCATGTCAGCTTTATCTGCATTTGCACTCAAGGGCGTAACTTTGGTTTTAAAAAATGGGTGGATGGGTGGGGATGGGGGGGGTTAACACTATGACTTGCAAAGTGTATTTTTCATCTGTACAAGTTTAAAATCAGTGAGACGGTTTGCATATCTTGTCATGCGTCTCTCCAAAAGAAGATATTCATGCACATATTACAAATTTTATGGGTGTCACTGTACATATGGTGGAAATGTTTATATTATATACAAGTCAATCAACTCGATTATTAGCTATAAATAGAAAGAATTGAATACACATGAATAGTTTACATACAGTATTTAAAAGTTTTGTTTTTTTATCACTGAGGAAAATCTACTGTAGTATTATATTTGTGAGAAAAAGTCATTCTGAATAAAAGTAACAGTTAATTAAAGTACAGTTTTAAACTTTGGCATTGTATGTCTCTGGGAAACACAATCAATCTTCTTATACTGATGGAATAATAAGAGATGGAAGAAAGACGTCTTATGATGCATTTGATTGTCTTATAATGTACTTGAATAGGTGAAAGTGAAGTAGACGGCATATTTAAAAAAACACTTAGGATTGCAATGTCAAGAAATGGGACACATGCTGTCTCAGGACTCACCTCAAGAATCTTTAAATATCTCAGACTCTTGGGATTTTTGTGTATTTATTTTTCATTTCTAGAAAAATTAACTTTAAGGAATTGTTTCTAAAAGCGAGTATCAAAGAACCATTACTGGGTGTCGTTTAGATAGAGCTATATCCCCATCAATTAGATTATACGCTATTTGATTTAGTGCGTCAAAGTAAGGTTGACTGGGTTTATGTAAATGATAATGTTTAAAGAGAAGAATAATAGGATTCGTTATCCTTAGAGTCTGGGCACTTAATAAAATACATATACTCAAATTTAAAGTTGAAGAAATGTTAAATGACTGGAAATCACACTAAAAGGAACACACAAAAAACCAACAGAATTAAGTGTCTGGAAATTCTCGTTTAATCTCACTGTGATTTATGGAAGGTTTTGGAAAAACATCCAAGATATATACATTGTGTATTTAATATAGCAAACTATAGGCTTACTGAGGGAAAATGTCAATTTATCAACAAAAACAACTTTATCAACACTTGTTACAGTCATCAGGTTGTGATTTTCTTTTAGGGTCACAGTTTTATTTTCAGATTATAAAGCTGATATTGTTTTGCATGGATTGGAATATCCTGAATATAACACACCATGGTGAAATTTGATCACATTTATGGAATTTTATGACATTTGGCACACGCTCTTATCCAGAGCGACTTACATTGATCTCATTTATACAGCTGAGCAGTTGAGCCTTGCACAAGGGTCCAACAGTCACTGCATTTACATGGACAACAATAATCCACTATTAACCCAATTAAGACAACACTAAGAAACTACCATGTAAACAGTAATTTTTAATTACCTTCATCTAATTAAGGTCATACTAGAAGTAAGCTCTAATCGAATTGGGACAGGTGGAGTACTCCTGTTTTAGTTGCATTATGGATGTGAATTTCAGACATGTAAACACAATCACATTATGAACGTCGTGTGAGAGTTTTCACCGCATTTTGCGACAGGACACGATCACACACGGCAGTGCTCAACATTTTACGGCGAACAAGAGAGTTCGTCCACGTCCCAACCTGCACACTTGCCTACTATAGTCCTGTAGTGGGGGGAAATACATGTATCTCGGCTACTACATAGACGGTAAGTACGCAGTTTGGGACACAGCCCACAGCTTCAAGCTGTTGTCTATTGGCACGTACAGCATGACAAATAATGAACTGCCCTTAAAGTGTTCATAAAAAAATTGAATAAATGAGGGTCAATAATTAGATTACTGCTGTCCATATAAACGTTTACATGCACAGCAGTAATCTAATTATTGACCTTTCTCTGATTAAGATAATAATGTGATGAAGGTGTTTACATGAGTCATGTTCCCGGTTTACATGTTCTAGATCATAATTAGATTAAGAGCCGCGTCATTACGTCACCGCGCCACGCCCTC
>JAOUWY010000062.1:24945664-24957197 GCA_025728095.1 Prietella phreatophila | reverse complement strand
AAACGCCCACCACACACCAGCTATTAGTGGAGAGGAGAAGAGAGTGATGTAGCCAATTCAGAGATGGGGATTATAAGGGGGCCATGATTGGGAAGAGTCAATGGAGGAATTTCACCGGGACACCGGGTGTATTTCCGTACTCTTTACGAGAAGTATCCTGGGATTTTTAATGATGACAGAGAGTCAGGGCCTCGGTTTAATGTCTCATACGAAAGACGATACCGGCGTCATGAGACATATTGATATGGGGACAAATACAATATAAAGTTTTGACACTTTTACAATGGGAACAGATCAAATGCTTGGAATATTAATATATTCTTTTAGAAGAAAAGTAAATCAGGATTTATAAGGTGTAACTTCCCCATATTATTAACATGTTATTTGAATCATTTAAAGTATCATAAACGTATTTCATTGCAACATTATTAATATTGAAAGATTGTTTGACCGTAAATTATTATACAGCAATTATTGTGCCGTAAATTATTAGACTAAATAATAAATTGGTGCCATCTCAGCTTCTGCTGTTTTGACACCCATCTTCAAAGAATAAGATGGTGAATGATTTTAGTTTGTATATATTCTCATTCCTCTGAAATTAGTTTCTGGTTACACCACTGCCAACACAACATGCTTCTGAATCCTTTCAGATGCTAGTGTGACTTGCATCTGCACAGTACACGGGAATCAATTTTAACCCAAACAGATTTGCTTTGGTTTCTGGATAGTAAATTTTTTGGACTATTAAGTAAGCATGCTTCGAGGCAGTTAGGCTCCCACTCACACACTTTGTGCTCTGTATGCTACTATCTCTGGTTCTGCCACCTAGACAGGTACAGTAGATAAGTACAGGTACAGCTCATGATGAGTATTAAAACGGAAATATTGTGATACAAGATATAAGCAAAAAAAAAAATTCATCTCGCCTGTATTTCATATCCCAATATTCAAGACAACGAAATTCTTTCTCTTTCATAGTATCCGGTCTATAAGGTTTTGTGAAAGTGTAGAAATAATATTGTTCCAATGCTTACGTGTTAAATAAGAAACTTCCAATGTTGAAGTTATGGGTTCTTGAGAATTGCTTGTACACAGCCGTGTTCTGTAAATAAAAGTGGAGTGGAGTTAAATTGCTGGAATAAGATAATACTTGTTTAAAGCTTTTAAATGAAAACTGTCGAGGTTATCAATAAATATCGAGGCAAATGCCTTGTACACATGTCAATTTCAGGGCGGTTTTATGAATGAAGAGTAGGCCAGAATATTGACAGCATTTGAAAATTGTTATAAGTATATGTAATACTTTGTTGAGTCAGTGTTTCTGAAATATTCAAATCAGATGTTATGTAATAATCTAAAACCACTATTTAGAGTGTTAAAAAAAAAACATAATCTAAATTAGTCAGTTGCCTAAATTTGCCAGATGGTGGCAGTCTTGATCTTTACCTGTCATAAGAAGCTTGTTTCAGGTCCAAGATAATGACGATAAGAAAACAAATGATATCTTGCCCTTACCTGACTTCATGGCAGGACCACTAAACTGCTTGTTTGAATCGGTGCGTACGTGCGTGTTTGTTTTAATCTGTTTGCCCTGTCTGTTTTGAAGATAAAGAAATGACTGATTGTTCACACATGCCTTTTCTGTAGGCAATAAGCTGACCTTGGAAACACGGCCATCCCAAAAAGGCATTGACATCCGTCAGGAGCTTCTGAAATTCCACTCCACGTTTTATTCTTCCAACCTGATGGGACTTTGTGTTCTAGGAAGAGGTAAACCAGTTTCCACAGTCACCCTGCCAGAGAATGCAGATTTTTTTTTTTTTATCTGCCATCCTTATTTTGTATTTGATTGATGTGTTCGGGGGAACTTGGAGGTTAGAAAGTTTGCCTCGCACCTCCAGGGTTGGGGGTTTGAATCCCGCCTCTGCCTGTTGTGCGCATAGCTTGTATGTTCTCCCTGTGATTTGGGGGTTTCCTCTGTGTACTCTGGTTTCCTCTGCAAGTCCAGGGGCATGCGTTGTAGGCTGATTGCCATTTCTAAATTGTCTGTAGTGAATTGGTGTGTGATTGTGCCCTACGATGGGTTGGCACCATGTTCAGTGTGTCCTCGCCAGGGCCTTGTGCCCCGAGTCCCCTGGGATAGGATAAGGACCCTGTTTAGGATAAGAGATGCAGAAAATGGATGGATATATTCAGTTCAGGGGTGGACAAATCCTAAAGTAATTTGTTGAATCACTGGGCAAGTGGAAGCCAGTTCCATGTTTTTTGTTACTCAAGCCTAATTGAGTTGCCTCAAAGCTGGAAATATGCAACTGTGTAGAATGTCTTTGTATGCTGTAGCATGACAGCTTCCCTTCACTGGAACTTCAGTAAGAGGCCCACATATGTTCCAGCATGACAATGCCTATGTGCACAAAGCGAGCTCCATGAAGAAATAGTTTGCTCAGGTTGCTGTCGAAGAACTTGAGTGGCCTGCACAAAGCCCTGATCTCAACCCCACTGAACACCTTGGGGTTAGGGTTAACGCTGACTGCTCCCCAGGCCTCCTCACTTGACATCACTAATGCTCTTGTGACTGAATGAGCACAAATCCCCACAGCCACGCTCCAAGATCTAGTGGAAAGCCTTCCCAGAAGAGTGGAGGGTATTATAGCAGCAAAGGGGAACTACATCTAGAATGAGATGCTCAAATAAAGTACATATGGCTATGATTGTCCACAAACATTTCAACATGTATCTTCATGTTCTGTTATTTTTCTCTGTAACATGTACATTTGCAATACCTGGTATTCTGAATAAAAAGTTTGTTGTGAGGTTGGTGAAGCTTAACACATTGTGGAATAACCGAGCATTTCCAATCCCTTATTGTACCATAACCGTCATACCTACTCTGTTAGTTCCATGGCATTCAACACTGTTGTGTTGATTTGTTCTGGGCACCTTTTCCTGCCTTGTCTGCTGGTTGGATGACCTCTCCCTTAGTGTTTTACAAATTAAGTGCTAAATGTTTCACATTGCATCAATGAGTTCATTTCCTATTAGTGTGGAAAGTAGTTAAGTTTTTCTTTTTCCTTTTTTTAAAAAGAGCAAACAATGCAGACCACTTGAAGAGAAATTACTTCAATGTGCCTTGGAATCCTATTTATTTATTTGTTACCATCACTAATAAAGCTCAACTCCTGGCCTTACCTTCCCCTTTGTTTTGTCAGAATCTCTGGACGAACTGACATCTATGGTGGTTAAACTCTTTGGAGAGGTGGAGAACAAATCTGTGCCTATTCCAGAATTCCCACTGCATCCCTTCCAGGAAGAGCATCTTAGGGTGAGGTCAAGCACAGACAATGGCAACATTTCAATGCCTTTAGCACCAACCACTAGCTATTTAAATTATATTGAAAATAAACCATGTTTGTTTTATGATGAGCACTTTTTCTTGTGTGGCAAATGTGTTTTTGTATGTTCTGTAGCAATTTTACAAGGTCGTGCCCATTAAGGACATCCGGAACCTGTATGTGACTTTCCCGATCCCCGACCTGCAGAAGTATTACAAATCCAACCCTGGCCATTATTTGGGCCACTTGATAGGGCACGAGGGTCCAGGGAGCCTGCTATCTGAGCTGAAAGCTAAAGGTGAGGATGTTGATAGAACTGATAGAACTGCACAGAATATACCACCAGTCACATTCAGCATACTATTATTTATGTCATTTTTGTATGATGCAATATTTTATTTTTTGATCTTTTAAAAATCTTTTTCTAATATCTTTTGTTTCAGGTTGGGTAAATACTTTAGTTGGAGGCCAGAAAGAGGGAGCCAAAGGGTTCATGTTCTTCATCATTAATGTGGATTTAACAGAAGAAGGACTATGTAAGCACTGGGAGTAATGGGTGTTGTAGCAGTTATTATTTGAAGTATTTTAAGAATATCTCCCCCATTTAAATTAATGATGTGGCTGTGATGTTCAGTTACATTTCTGGCTTCCCTATTAATCCAACCCCATGGAAGTCAGGTATCAGAACGTATGTATAGGTTTGAGTGCCCCTCATTGTTGATATCCTCTGTTTTCAGTGCACGTAGAGGACATCATCTTTCATATGTTCCAGTATATTCAGAAGCTGCGTACAGAGGGCCCTCAGGAGTGGGTTTTCCAGGAATGTAAGGTAAGCCAGATCTTTAGCTTTGCCATTTAGTTGAGAGAGTATACTTTTTGGACTCCTTGGATTGTAAACATACTGAAATGGCACTAAGAAATCATGAAATTAGGGTTGGGCATTAGCATGCACCTTCTCCTGGTTCTCCTGATTTCCAGTGGGATGAGTGTGGGCCGATCCTGGCTTCGTATTACCAGGAGAGAAGGTGCATGATGCAATGTCTACCGTGTGTTGCTTCCTCATGCCATTGTGGCACACGTTATACAGGTGATTCTCCTTCTCCCTGGTAGTTAGTCAGGGTAAAGAAGAGCAATCTTTATGCATGTAACTATGGTTCTGTGAACATTGTGTAATACCGCTGTCTTCTGCAACTCCCTTACTTAATAGAACCATAGTTCCATAAGTAACTGGTAATTTATTTGCATATACTCTAAAGGATATCAACAAAGAATTCATTACATTTAGCATTTACAGTAATCAAGAAATGTATATTAATATAAAAATCCCAATCCCACCCCCCAACTGTGCTGAACTTTCTTTTATGTTGAGATTTTTTGTTTTCATATCATCCAAGTAGAGTCACTCAACAATTAAAGAATAAAGTAAGGGTAGTGGCACAATGAATAAATGTATTTTTAAGATACCTTCATGCATTCCAATTTTTTTTCTGTGCAGGATTTGAATACTGTAGCATTCAGATTCAAGGATAAAGAACGCCCACGTGGATACACATCTAAAGTAGCTGGACTTTTGCACGTAGGTTCTCTTTTCAGCTCTCAAGCTTTCAGGAGTTTGAAAGGTCATCACCATTGTCACGTTCAGCTACTGATGTCGTCTACTCACTGCATGTCGTCTACTCACGTGTCCCCCCCCCCCCCATACACCTATTTATGTGGATAACAGATGTTTTACTAACACCTGGCCTTACAGTTAATGCATGCTTGTGAATTTTCCTCTCAAGAACTCAAAAACATGACATCATTCCCATGATGTGGCAATCAATTTGAAGTGGCGTGTGCATATATTTTCAGTTTCCTAATGTGAAACACATCTTATCATGAATGGTCTTGATGAACTGGATCAATGTATGCATTTTTATTTTATTTTGTTTTTTTAAACTTGGTGGACTCATGCAGTTATGTGACCCTCTCTGTTTGAGGGGCCACATCTTTACTTGTCTGCCTAAAGTTGCAATGGCACGCCTTGCAGCTGATATGGTAGCAGGCTCAGAAAATTATTTATGCGATTTTTCACTGAATTGATTCAGAGTACTGTGTCACCATAATCCTTAATGCAGTAAGTTTGTGCATGTTTCTTTCAGTATTATCCATTGGAGGAGATACTTGCTGCAGAATACATGTTGGAGGACTTCAGACCAGACCTAATAGAGATGGTGCTGGATAAGCTGAGACCAGAGAATGTCAGGTGAGTCAAAGATGTATATATTCCCTTAAATATTTGGCAGTCTGTTTCTAATATTTTTCGTGAGAGCCAATATGTCCTTGCAACACTAGCTCAGTCCTGCTGAATCACTACAACCTTAACTCTGAGCCCTTCGTGTGGAAACAAGCCTAGTACACTTCATGTGAAAAATATAAGATTTATTTCTTGGGAACAATTTATGGCCTGAAAAGTAGGTCAGACAAAATCGCTTCTGCCTCTTTAGGGAGTGATTGAGTTTGCCTAGACTTTGGACAAATTCCTTGCCTTACTTCAAAGAAGCATCTTCATGTTTGAACACACTTTCATTTTGAATGATTTTCTTCTTGCCATGTTGCTCAGGGGCAAAACAATACTGTCTAGATATTGCCTTGAATTTGCTTGTGTGTGTGTGTGTGTGTGTGTGTGTGTGTGTCTTGAAAATTAAACGGCCTTGTGTTTTCCTCTGAAGTTTCAAAATAGAGCTGTTCCATGGTAAGAATCAAAATGTGGCATTTTATTTTGTCTTATTAGCTGCATCTCGGAGAATGTTAGTTTTATTTTGTTGTAATTTTCATGCATTTACCAGGGATGAAAGACTCAGCCTACCGATTTCGGCTGAAACATTTACTCAGAGGTATCGCAACCCTACAAACCATCCTATTTTAACACACAGTCCTTTCAGGTAATGCTTTTGTATCGAGATGTAATGGTATGAAATTTCATATCACGGTTATCGTGACTAAAACTACCACTGTTATCAGTATTTTCACGGTATTGTTATAATGTGCTGACAATGTACAAAAAGTACTGATACACAATGAAATCATTTAAACAGGTTTTATATGTGACTATAAAGTGATAGATTGTCATTAGGCTTGCTGTGATAGTCGGTGTTCCCAGTGTTGCAGTGTTTAGCTGCACACCGATTAAATCACTTTCACGTTGCTGCATTGCCCCTGCTGTCGTTTTGCTTTTTTTTAATAGTGTTAACAATCATTTGCTTCAGTTAGAGAATATGACTGAAGTCAGTGATGGCACTATGGAATATTTCTAACCTTCCAAGAGGACCAAATCTGAAGTGTGGTCATATTTTGGATTTTATGAAACATGCTGAGGGAACCTTCATAGAAATGGTAAGCATGTCTACAGAGTTTGCCAGAAGAACATTGCAGTGAAAGGGGGCTTTGACGCGTTTCCCTCTTTTCTCCTTGTACTTTTAAATCGCTTAGGAATGGCCGTCGCATTTCACTTTGCTTTCGAATTGGCAGTAATAGCTTGAATGGTGGGTTCATTATTATTCTTAATGAAGAACACAACAACAAAACAGTACAATGACAAGCTCGCTTATATTAAAGCAAATCTTCGGCCATCGTCCCGTCAGTCAGCTCGCCTAACTTTCGTCATGTGATGAATGAAATCTGAATCCTGGTGATCTGTGCTGTGACTGACTAATTTGGCTCATGCTGAATTGAGCAGACGCGTTCAGTTTTTAATTGTATCGTTCGTTTTCACGGTCAAAAAACAATACTGCACCTGCGTCAGGCTCATGCTGGGAGTGTGTGAAGAGCATTTATCGCGAGTTTTACAAATTACGATAATGATTAAATGTGACACGGTAATACTAACCACCGGGGAATTTTATCGTGGTTTGTCATGAATCCGGTAACCATTTCAACTTGTGTAAATTTGCTTATCATCAGTTGAGGTTGATGATCCTGCACACCTTCAACCTGTCCCATAGTTTAATTGTCTCAGGATTATGATAATAAGTCATCTAGTTTAGTTACTAGACAGAAGCTGGTAAAAAGCAAGTGTGTCTGGAAATCCATTTATGTGTGCAAAAGACTCATGCAGGCTCCTGAATAGGTTTAGCAGCCGTGTTTATTGAAAGGCAGCCTTGGTGATTATGGTTCCTTAAGCTGAGTTTCAAATCTTGTGAAAGCTGTACAGTAGAAATCCATGCTAACAGTCATGGAATGAACATTTAGTTGCAGGTTGCTTATTTGTAGTTAAATACCATTGACATTTAAACATTACAGAGTTCCAATCTTTTCATTTTTCCAGTAGAGGGGGTTTTGGACTTGGTTTTTGGATTATACTTGGATTCACGTAGTCTCTGCTCAGGTCTGGAGACATCAACTATTTTGGGTTCTGTTGTGCGAATAATTGATTTTGGTGACTCAGAATAGCAGGTCATTGTTCTGAAAGCCCTCCATCGATCAGAGCACCGATTACCCTGGTGCATATCTGTCCAGATACAGAGCATCGATCTCTTTCTTGGTAGTCTAGGTTGAAGGTTCACTGGAAACTCAAGCTTTCCACATGTAATGTAATAATCCTGATTCTGAGCGCCACTTACTATAGAGCAGATTGGCTAAAAGCTGAATTCTGTGGCCTGGCTCCCCTAGGGAGGCTGTGAGAAATGGGAAGTGTCAGTGTCTGTAAACTGAGAGCGGGTCTGATTGTAGCACAGGTATTTATGTTTGTCTATTCCTGTTCCTCTTCAGGGTCGCTGTGGTCTCCAAGTCATTTGAAGGACAGACTGACAAGACAGAAGAGTGGTATGGAACACAGTACAAGCAGGAATGTCTATCTGATGAGGTCATTAAGGTGAGATGCTCTTCTCTTGGATTGCAAGTAGGATCCGTTAAAATAAACTGGATAATTTGATTTATTCTGTTGTAATCTAAGGAAAGAAACATCTCTATATATAAATTGCAAACAATTTTTGATATGTACACCAGCTTTCTCTACTGTAAAGTACATCTGGATGTATATCTGACTTGTGAGTAGTGAGCAAATTCTGATAGCTTATTTCCAGGTTGTGTTTTCTGTACCCCATCATAGCTTGTTTAAAAAAACAAACCCACCTGATTTTGGTCAATATAAGCAATAATAATAGTTTCAGTTTTTTTTATTTTTTATTTATTTATTTATTTTTATAGCTTTGCAACAGCTCCACTTTGTGCGGGTTTTAAGTCAGATGTCATCATTGATTTTCTTGTTCTGTTTCAGAATTGGCAAAATGCTGACCTCAACGGCAAGTTCAAACTGCCGATGAAGAATGAGTTCATCCCCACCAACTTTGAAATCTACCCTCTTGAGAAGGACTCCCCATCCTACCCCACTTTGATCAAGGTGTGTTGTGTTTTAGCTCCATTCTTTACCCTGCTTTCCAAAACCTTTCTATTTATATAACCGATGGGTTCGTGCTCTTCACTTCCATTTAAATTCTGACTTTACTTTCAAACTTTTATTATTGCTGCAGAATGAGTTGTAACGTGACGAGTGTGTATACCTGTGCTGTTGTCTTCTGTCTGCAGTGCAAACTGAAAGTGTGTTCTCTTTCTATAGGATACTGCGATGAGTAAAGTGTGGTTCAAGCAGGATGATAAATTTTTCCTGCCCAAGGCCTGTCTAAACTTTGAGTTCTTTAGGTAAGTTTTTATAGCGAATCACTCAATGAGATTTAAGACTTCAGACAATAATGTTATTTCATTTACAGCCTCACTGTCATTGCATGCTGGAGGTGCTGGTCGGCACTTTGCGACTTGATAAATGTGTGTGATATTATTGTATTACCTATCATTTCTGAAGAGGAGACAATTTGTCGTTGCAATTTCAGGTGCATCACCCTAATTACTCTTTGTTGATGATGGAGCGGGCAAGCACTATCCTGGGCTTCTATAATGGTGTTAATCTGTTACTAATCCCTTTATTAATAGTTATTAATAGCCTTATAATTTACATTCAGTGATTTGTTTATGTAATTCTCTTGTAAGGAAAGTTTTAAGTTCTTCAACTTAAATGCGTCTGTGTGTATGTTGTAGGGATGTCACAATACCAAAAATTTAGTAGTCGGTACCAATACCACCAACAGTACACAATACTCGATACCATGGTGTAGTAAAAAAAAATTAAATAAATAAATTGAAACGCTCTCCTGGTAGACATCCTCCTCTGGCTAATGCTGGCAAAAAGAGAGAGGGGGGAATTTTAGTTATCAAACACTGTCTGACAAAGGCACCTCCCCCAAGCGCACACACACACCTACCTTATCCTCTGAATGCAAGCATAAGTTTAAGTTCACTTAACAATTCATTTAAAAACACTTGCGCGTATTTGCTGCCCCCTTCAGTTCCGGAAGAATTGCAACCTCGGTTGCCCATTACCAACGGTACGTACGCTACTGCAGAAGAACAAGTACCATCATATTTTAAGAATGTTGGTACGGACTTGGTAGCGAAGTATCGGTTCTCGTGACATCCCTAGTATGTTGTGATTTTTACCTCTTCTTTTTTATTAACCCTTTCCATTTTTGTGCAGCTTCTTTATTTACAGCTGTTGCAGATGTTCTTGCCTTTATTTCTAGCGTGTAGTAGTGACATACACGCCCAAAACCTAATATTTTTGGATTGATCACTGCTGTTGTCTCCACAGCCCCTTTGCGTACGTGGACCCGTTGCACTGTAACATGGCATATTTGTACCTTGAACTTCTTAAGGACTCCCTCAACGAGTATGCATATGCAGCTGAGCTAGCTGGCTTGAACTATGACCTCCAAAATACCATCTATGGGATGTATGTAAGTATCCAAATTACCCTTGTTGCTCTCATTTTGCATCCCACTTCATGTCCCATCGTACCACCATTATACCGCAAAGCAATCTGCCCCTTCTCTCCTTTCACAAAGCCGCAGTCCAGGAGGCTAGATTGTGGTTTGGAAGTTTTATGAAGCTGCCTAGCGTCAGTATTTATGTATAAAGCCGTACATTTAGTATGTCGCGTTCGAGAGCTGGTATCAGTTATGGGATTTCTGTTTAGTTTGCTGCTCTCGAGTGGCTGAATCTGATTTATATAAGTTCTTGTTTTAAACAGATTTTGCACCGTGTAGTATAGAGGTTACATTTTTCCATTTCAATAAAACAAAAGGAAAACTTTCTTAGTACTGCCATACAAAAATCTGACCACTTTTAACCACTTAACCGGTGTGTTAAGCTAGCTAACCTGGCTAATTTTATTGATTGACCAAACATTGTGTTTATTTTGGTTTATTTTCAATGGTTTGGCTACTGTCAAAAATCTCTGCGAATATGAGAATGTAAATCACATGCTGATTCTTAAATCCCACTTGTGTCTGTCGCTGACAAACGCAAGCTATAAGCAGATTGCAAACTGGCTAGCTATTTGGAATGCCGGAATGACATGGGGACTTGTGCAAAGTGCATATAACGTGTATATGCATGACAGGAAGTATTCCAGGACCAGTGTTGGGAACCTGTGGGGTCAATGGTAATTTCTGCATTATCCATTGTTGGCTCTGCCAGTGTTGAGGCTGCATATGCATACTCTTAGAGACATGTTTTCATCCCCTCCCTCCTTCTCTGTCTGTCTCTTGTTTTTCCTGTTCTTTTCATCCGTCATTCATGTCTTTTTGTTTTGACAGTTTTAAGTCACCCTTTACAACACGCGTGTCTTTTTTTTTTTTCTTTTTTTTTTTCTTCTGTCTTTATTAGTCGCTACCTATATGCAGATCCCCTCCACTGCAACATGACGTACCTGTTTCTCAGGTTGTTGAAGGATGATTTAAAAGAGTATACATATGCAGCTCGACTGGCAGGGCTGAGCTATGGCATAGCCTCAGGAATGAATGCCATCCTTGTAAGTATGGCACATCAACTAATCCATCACGTGTGGCAGGGCAAAGGTGTAGGAATGCTTGAAACTTGGTAAATCTGTTTTCTAAAGCAGTGGTCCCCAACCTTTTTATCACTACGGACCGGTGAACGCTTGACAATTTTACTGCGGCCCGGGGGGGGTGCTGCTCAGTTTGCTCGCTTGTGCGTTCAATGTCGGTGCGCAAGACGTAACCGAGAGAATCCGGTCATTTCCAAAATAAAAGGTTTATCGTTCAGACTCGGATAATAAATATAACGGAAATATTTAATTATTTTTG
>JAOUWY010000062.1:24823784-24834666 GCA_025728095.1 Prietella phreatophila | reverse complement strand
TCCCAAAGTTCCTACAAGTTCCCATGTAACGTGTTTGGCAACTATCTTCTAGAACAAACCCCCTCATCATTTTTTATTTTATTTATATATTTATTCTTAAAGAAGTAAATGCTCCAGCTCTGGTGTTGTGGTCCTCTCTTTTTCACCAATATCAAGACAAGAATGTCCTCTCTAGCTTGCTTATTTCTACCTATTTGTTTTGGTCTTTTACTAATCCGAGGCTTGCCTACTAACCTTCTAATGTCATCCTCCTGAAACGGTTATTTTTGCTTTCACTGGCGACTGTTGATCATTTCATCATTAGCTCACTGCACTCGTTTTGTAACCCTTGTTCTAAAAGGATCTTCATGTAGAATAATATCACCGAACAGCTGCTGAGGAACGAGGAGACGAGAAAGCAAAGCCGCGTCCTGGCAACTGTTTCACACTCTCTCTGTAAATGTCTATATATATATTTCCTGTACTAGATTCGGGGAGTTATTTATTCACCTGTGCTTCATATGCTCATTCTCGGTGGGTGGAGCTGCAGCCCACTCGGTCATGTTGTGAAAAACAAAAAGCAAAAAAAAAAAAACCAAAACCCCATATACAGATATAACTATATACATGAAGGATTGATTTCTTTTTCTAAGTTATGTTTTAATTTATAACTAATGGCAGGTTCTATCATGGCAAGGTTGTTGACTTGGACCTGTGCTTGTCTAATGTTGTAGTTAAACTGTGATTTAAAAACAAACGGAAAAAAAACACGGAGGGCAATGCTGCTATTGCTTACAACTTGCTTCAAGTTTGTAGTTCCCACCTTCATTATTTCCCCCTTTTCTGTACTAATAAGCAGATCTTATTAAACATAGTTGTATGATGCTGCGACGTGTGGTCGTCTTTTGCATGGCCTCAGTGTTTTCCTGTAACTCTTTGTTGCATGAATGTTCCGTCTACACCACAACGTCTAATGATGAAATCCATTTTGATGCTCGTGTATTTAAGAGAACTCGGAGCAGGCTGAGCCACACCCTAACCACTAATTCACCTCTTCAGTGTTCGCTCTGCATTTAACAATGTCTGGCTTTAAAAAAAAAAACCATTTCACTCACAAAAACGTGAAAGGTCTTCCAGGCGTTCAGGCATGAACTACTTAACCTTCAGTACATCTCCAGCTGGACTAAACGTACCTGCTCTTCCTTAAGCCCAATAAGGTGTGTGGAGCATTAATTATATCTCTAGGGATAAATTTTTAGGCATTTGCAGGGTCCTAGTGTGAACAGTCAGGAGCTGAGACAGCACTGCTAAAAGGCAGATCTAAGCAGAATACACACACACACACACACACACACACACACACACACTAAATGACAGATCCACCTAATTATGATGTATGTACATGTACTGTTCAGGAGACCAATTTTGACATTTGTAATTGAATGCAAATATTACAGTAGAAGAATCATAGTCACCCACTTGAGCAGTCCAGTGTTTCATTAACATTTTGATCCGTTGTTACCCAGATGATGATGATGGGTTCCCTTCGGAGTCTGGTTCCTCTGAAGGGTTCTTCCTAATATCATCTTAAGGAGTTTTTCCTCGCCACCGGTGATAAATTCCCTCACTTAAAATCTATAGCCCGTGTTTATATGTTTCTGTAAACTGATTTGAGACAATGTCAACTGTTGAAAGTGTGGTACAAATAAAATTGAATTGAATTGAATTAAGCAGCAGAGAGAGAATAGGACCAATGCTGCCCTGAAATGCTGAGTCGGTATCTGACTCCCTATTGACGTTGGGTGAGGAGCTCTTGAGGTGCACTGAGCGTTCCAGTTCATCCCAGAGATGCTCGGTGAGGTTCAAATCCGAGCTCTGTGCAGGCCAGCTGAGTACTTCTACGCCATGTCTTCATGGAGCTCGCCTTGTGCACAGTGACATGGTTATGCGGGAACAGGTTTGGGCCTCTTGGTTCCAGTGAAGAGAAACTAATACTAAAGCACACAGAGATATCCTGTGTGCTTCTAACAGTCTGGGGAAGAGCCACATATGGGTGTGATGGATAGATACACTGCCTGGCCAAAACAAAGGTCACTGTTGGCATTTAAATAAGCAAATAGTTAAGAGCATATGATTGGATCATTACTGCAGCAATTAATACATTTCAGCTGGCAACAATTATTTGAACCCTAACTGATGCAGCCTGTAGCTTCTCATTAAAACACCCAGGCTGGAAGGCGTATCCCCTGCTCGTGGAAAAGATGTTAGTGTGTTTCAGATGGGGCAAATTATTGACCTGCATGAGGCAAAGAAAACAACTGAGGAGATTGCTGAAATCACTGGATTTGGGTTCAGAAGTGTCCAAAGAATGATTAACACCTGGAAGGAGAGTGGTGAAAAGTCAGCTTCGAGGATGAAATACGGTCAGAAAAATGAATGTTCAAAATCTTTAAAACGCTTGGCGAAGTCATTGTTAATAAATAAATAAAAAATGGACAGTAGAACTCATGGCTGTGTTTAATAGTGAAAGTGCGAGCATTTCCACACGCACAATGCGATGAGAACTTAGAGAATTTTGACTAAAGAGCTGTGAGGCCTAATAAGTGAGGCTATTTTCAATTTGCTAGGGACAGTAAAGATTGAACTGTAGAGCCATGGAAAAAGTTCATGTGGTCTGATGAGTCCAGATTGACACTACGTGATGAGTACGATCAGGGTAAGAAGGGAAGCGCATGAAACGATGCACCCATCATGCATAGTGCCTTCTGTACAAGTCTCTGGAGGCAGTGTAATGATCTGGGGTTGTTTCTAACGGTCAGGTCGAGGCTCCGTGAGGTTATGCTGCAATAAAATGGCGTCAGCTGCATACCTGAAAGTGATGGATTACCAGGTTATCCATCAATTTCCTCCTTGACAGCACAGGCATATTGTAGGACAATGCCGAGATTCATCAGGCTCAGCTCGTGAGTGGTTCAGAGAGCATGAGGAACTATTTTCACACATAAATTGGCCACCAGAGAGTCCTGACCTTAACCCCAGTGCAAGTGTTTTGAGATGTGCTGGAGGAGACATCCCGGTGTGGTTCGACTCTCCTGTACTCAATGCAAGATCTCGGCCTAAATGAACACAACTCTGGCTGGAACAACGCCACAATGAACGCTCGCTGTAATCAAAGCTAAAGGTGGTGCAAGTACATTGTTTTAGCCAGGCATAATTGTGAGCTTCCAACTCTGAATGGGTGTGATGGTCAGGTGTCCACAAACTTTTGGCCATAGTGAATTTTTCAAACAAATCCATTTCATGCAGTGAATGCGCCACACATTTAAAGTTGTCCCTCAGACACTTGGATTTCAGCCCAGGAACCAGGTTAAATAATTGTCTTTTAGTTTATACTTTTATGATGCTTCTCAGAAGGTCGACATTTCTGTATTATAAATTCTTTATTCTGCATTTTTGATCTTCATGAACTGCAAGTCATAATCAAGGTTATTAAACGAACTTGAAATTTTTCACTTCATGTGTATTGAATCTAGAAAAGTTCCACATTTTGAATTAAATTACTGCAACCAAAAACAACAAAAACACCCTTTCCTGCATAATTCTAATTTTTCTGAGATGCATCTGTGTGTCCATCTATCTATCCATCCATCTCGATAGATAGAGGAATAAATGCAGTAGAATTTATACAGCACATTTTAAACAGTAGAACATAACCATCCGAGCTTATTCCAATGGTGAAAAGTAGATTTAATGGAAACTAAATGCCCAAAATGTAGATAGATTGGTCATGTTATCATGCTGAATGGTTTAAAAAAAAAAAAAAAGCTAAGTGCAGCTTAAAGGAACAGCTTGCCGTAAAGCACGCAGTCATCAGACCCGTGCCGTTTGGCATGATGTGAGCAAAAGTTAGCGTGAGGATGTCAGGATTGCGTCAGTTACAGGAAACACTGTTTTTGATGCAGTCCTGAGATCATAACCAACATTCTATTGGTGCATCCCGCTTTGTGGAGTCTACACACGGTGTACTGATAAAACACCAAACCAGGATGAATTAACATTCCACTTTAAAAAAAAAAAAAAAGAACAGACGGGCATCAAAGAAAGCTCATTAGAATTTATTACAATTCTACTGGCTTAATCAAAAGAAGGCAAATTACAGAAATATGTACAAGTCCTTGTTTACTTTTTAAAACTATCCAACAAGATTTGATGGGCATCCTATATCTGCAAGGTGAACATTACCCATGATTCCAGTCAGCACCGTGCCCTTGCACACGCCAGACGTTTCACATTTTCTCTGGGTGTGAGAGAGTGTCATGATAGGCTGTGGGTCTGATCAGAGCTTTAAAAAGGCGGATGAGGGACCAACAGGCTTCAGAGAAAAAGATCATCACCCCCTAGTGGAAAGGAAGATTAGCATTTTTTTTTTCTCCATTCCAGTTAAATGTTTTTTCTGCCATCTAAACGTCTACAGTGTCCCCTGGTGTTCTAGATACAAGGCTCCAGAAGCTTTTTTGGTTATGATGGCTGTCCAGTCTACAAAAATAAACAATATATACAAAATCCTATGTTTTGTATATTGGCTTCTATGCCTATTAAGATCCAATACTGATTTGAGTTTCGAGGTAAGCTTTAAGACTGTGTACAAGTGCAGGAGAACTAGTCATGAGACTGTTTATGATCAACAAGACAAGGAAGATCCCACAGCATGTTCGAGAATAAAATCAGCAGACCAAGTCTGGGGGAATGAGTTAATCCCAGTGTGTTCGTCCTCAGCATGGCAGTTTGGGGGTAGGAGAGCATACATATCGAGTACGAGAGTTCTTGAACAAGCTCAAGTCCAGGCTGACATAACTGACCAAAACGTTTGTAAGGAACCATGGCCAATGGCAAATGTTTTATCCAGACAGTGTTTCACTCCGACTTAATATGATCACATTCTTGTCTGGAACAAATACAAAAAAGTGGTCGATCCTAAGAGGACATTTGGTGGAGGCTGTGCGAGTAGGATGTGCCGGGTTAATGCAGTGACAGCATGAAATGATCCAGGTCGTACTCTGCTTCATACTGCTGCTGGTCCCACAACTCCCCCAGGCCGTCCAGTACAGACTTCATACTGGTCTTCCCTGAGGACGAGGATGCGGTGTCACTCTTCTCGACTTTACCGTCCTAGAAAACAAGTTACACGTTAGACAGAACACACACATTTCATTCACATTATGTGCATTTTTTTTTTTAAACATAAAAGCAAAGCTTACTGTTTACCAAAAACACAATCAGCTGGTCTGGGACTGCATGCGTGTGGGGGTCAGTGTGAAAGAACGCATGGCATGTGCATGTTTGAATTTAATATTGCAGTATAGTACATTGTTCATTTGAATACTTGAACTGACATTAGCAGTAAGCAAAAAAAATTAAATAAATAAATCATAAGGTAAAATCAATTTTATTGACACTCAAAAAATTCAAAATGTGGATCCCCCCCTTCAAATATGCATTCAGTATTTACGCATCAAATCCCCAACATGCGCACACAGCCTGTGCTGTCTAGTCCCGGAGATCCTAGCCCTGTTTGAGAGGTTATCCATCCGCATGTACATATGGGAAGGTGTATAAAACCTAACACTATTGTGTACAGACATAAGTGCCAGTGTTAACTGGTTCCTCCCCCTCCCACAGAGGCAGCCCCTCACAAAGTCCCACTGTATGAAGCATGAGGGGGCTCATTTATTCCCACAATGACACAAGTAGGAGAGTGTTTGGCACACAAACACCCTAACTCAGATGAGCGCCTGTGTATGAATAACTCTGATGAGTAACCCTTAAATGAACAAATGCATGTGGCTATGTGAAGATTTTATACTGTACACCTTTGATACAGTGGTGGTCTTTAAACAGCCTTACGAGAGGCACACGTACCTTGTCCAGGGTGAAAAGGTTCAACAGCTGATCTGTTCCCATGCTCTGGAGGCTAGAGTTCTCCTGGCTGATCACTGTGTTCGCTATGCTCATCTTAAACTTCTGCAGACCCATGATCTTCTCCTCCAAAGTGCCACGAGTGATCAGACGATACACGTTCACCACACGTTTCTGAAACCCAGACACACCCAGGCTTTCGTTTTTCTAGCCGAAAGCAAAGCCAGACACTTTCGTAAATAACTGGACTACATACAGATATAAACGTACCTGTCCTATTCGGTGAGCACGGTCCATAGCCTGTAGGTCTCTCATTGGGTTCCAGTCATGTTCCACGAACACCACAGTATCAGCTCCTGTCAGGTTCAAGCCCAGACCACCCACGTGTGTTGTCAGTAGCAGCACGTCTATCGAAGGGTCGTTGTTGAACCTGCAGGACAAAAAGGTTATTTAAAAAAAAAAAAAAAAAAAAAAAAAGGGAGAACAGTAAGGGTGAGAGGCAGACATTCAACCAGAACCATAGTTTATTTTCATTATCCAAAACAATGATATTTACATATTCAATCCACATTTGAATGCTTCAAGAGTCCTCTCTACATTTTGTACAATCACCATGTCCATGTATTAAACCGTTGCCGAATTACCCGTGGACCACTTCATGTACAAAGCAGGGCATCATTAAATAGACTTTAATGCCAACATTTTCTTCCACCACACATTTCCTGATTACATATGAAAAATAATTTCTTTCAACAGTATCCATTCATAACATGCATTTATGTGAATCCATCTTTGTGACTGAATCACAGATGGCAGTTTACTGATCACACAATGCACTGTAACGATGCGGTTCAGTTACACACCATGTAGTGAGAACATACTGAAAAGGAACCCATCTGGGAACCATGACAGGCTTAAATAAATGATGAACATGGCAACATACGGATTCATGAACATGGATTCTCGCTAGCCTAAGAAATGTTAATTCTAGCCAAATTCTCCTGGACTAGAAAGATGTGCACCTGTACGTGTGTGTATGTGCATAAGCTTATATTTATGAGCATCACCTGGAGACGATGGAATGGCGCAGGCCTGCGGGTACACTGCCGTCTAGACGCAGATAGGTGACTGTTGGCAGCTGAGGCTTCAACAGATCATGCTCCACCATGTCCAGCATGCTCTTCAGCTGGCAGAAGATCAGCACACGGTGCTGAGCCACCACAGCCTCTGTACTGACATCTGAGGAGCCGGATGAACCCAGACCACAGTCCAGCAGCAACTGCATGATGAGATAAATTCAACTTTTTAAACACATTATTTTTATTTTTTTTAAATATTCAATGCAAGTGCTGCAATTCTGATGTCAGTGATGCAAGTGATATCCCAGTATTCGGCAAAATTAGTTAAAACACAATACAAGTGATTAACTCCAGACATCCCATGACAATTTGTTGGAAGAATCTACACTTTCCAGGTTTCCACTTGCAACTTTACTACTTGCTTGTGTCTGGTTTCCATAGCTCCTGCATTCAATACTGACATTCTGACCCATTTAACCATTTCCAGCACAATGCACAAGCCTGTATTTCACAATTACTGCTTTTCCAGAATAAACTATTCCAGTGATTTGAAAAGCCATTACATAAACTGAAAAGAAAGCTTTAAAAATAAATACATAAATGCATCTACCTGTTTAAGGGCAGAAAGTTTTGGTGCATGCTGGATGTCCCGGAGACTGGAATTCTGGGAGGTGAGCTGCTCACTAATGCGCTTGTGCTCAGGATGCTGAGGTGTCAGGACCAGTGCTGGGTGGTTACACAGCTTCCTGAGATACTGCAGTGCCTACACAATATGTACAGTGTTAATGCTAAAACAGAAAGTAAATATTCCATTCATGTTACGTTGCATTACAATTTAGTCAAAACTGGTCAAATTAGTAACTAGTTCTAATGTACAGTCTAAGGAATGGAATTAAGGGGGGTGCCTTAAAATTGGGCACACCATCATCCTCATTTCTGGCACGACTTTGCAGTGAGTTGCTAGTCCGTTACATGCAACAGCAAAGTCCGATCAGAATTTATTTTCTTACATGGGTTTGATCAAAGTGAATGCTTTATACATTTAGCTGGAATGTTTTATACAGTGCATGTAGTCCTAAAAGAGCTAAACTTCTTTTTGTCCTGAGGTGACCTCCGTTGAGGTCTCACCTGAAACACGTGTCCTGTGGCCTTCAGTTTGGGTTTGTCCTCATCCTCTTGAGCTGCCATGGAGAAGGCATCGTCCACATTCACCTTAGCACGAGACTTGGCAAAGTCTTCATACAACTGAACCTGCGCACAGAGAGAGACAGAGAGACTAAAATGAAACTATGTTACAATAATTTCATTAAATTCCAGTCATCAAAGCTTGTCAACACTAATGTGTCAACACTAATGTATTCATATGTGAAAGACTTTCCTCACTGGACAAATGGATCAGTTTTAATCTCTGCTGACAGAGTACATGAATACAAGTGAACATGCAAGTGACACTACCTGTAGGGGACTCAGGTTGCAGTAGTAGTCTTGTATAATCTTGGGTGGCAGATCTTGGAGGACATCCTCCTTCATCCTCCTCAGGAGAAAGGGTAGCACTTGCCGATGTAGAGCCTCCATAGCCAAAACCCCTATGAGACACTCTTGGTCAAAATACACTACTACATAACATTTTTCACACTCAGCTGTATTTGCAAAATCAGGCACATGGTTCAAGTGCAGTCTTTCAAAGGGAACCGCTCACTTATTTTGAAAAATTATTGATTAACTGATACAGTTTTAGAACAGAACAGAGGAATGTTCCCATTATCCACCATTCTGCAAACAACTGAGCACAAAACAAAAATCGAAGTTCAAATTTGGCCAATCAAGCTAAGATTTTCAGTGCAAAAACACCTCCGCAATGATGCTCTCTACCAAACAAGTCAATCCTGGGTACACCCTAAAAGTCCACCAATTCACATGGTTCATAAGCAACAAAAAGACATCAACCACCACCTTAGCATCGCCCAAGTCTATAGAATAATGCTAGTGCATGGTCACCTCTAAAAGAAGATTCATAACACACCATTAAAAAAATGTAAAAAAAAAGTAATGGGGGGATGGGGAACAGCCCTACCTGCTTCCTGTTCCCGAGACGAACTCTTGGCGTCTCGGCTAGCAAGGATGGGCTTCCCATAACGGGCGGCAAACTGGCGCTCCGTACCCAGAAATCCTGGCATCAGGAAGTCAAAGAGAGACCACAGCTCCAGGACATTATTCTAGAAAGGAGACAGGATGAGAGAGGATAAGAGACTTTTCCCCCCTGTTCTATTTTCAACACTTGTCCAGGAAACCTTCCTAAGAACCCATTGAAGTAAGAGGGTCAAAAAAAGGTCATTTTATACAAAAATATTTGAAAAATTAGTTTTCATGCTCCATAACAAGGTACAACAAGATGTCCACTAAAGCCAGGTGCCACAACATGTCAGCACACTCACAATTAATCTTAAAGTCACCAGATTCATTCGTACATTAATCCTCTTACCCCTTAGTTCCCACAGTATCATGTCCCACAACCCTACATTCCCCATAGAAACAGCACGCCAACCCTTAATTCCCGGGCCAAAATTGGCCCCAAAAGCAACACAGAAGTGACCTCATAATCAGCATTTATAAAACCTGAAACCAGCATGAAAATACTTAAATAAGGCTGAAAATCACATAATAGTGTTAAACATTTGTAGCACTCAGAAAACCCTTTACATTTATTCACTTGG
The DNA here is from genome assembly GCA_025728095.1 of Prietella phreatophila. Classification (NCBI taxonomy): domain Eukaryota; kingdom Metazoa; phylum Chordata; class Actinopteri; order Siluriformes; family Ictaluridae; genus Prietella; species Prietella phreatophila. The sequence goes on along the minus strand of JAOUWY010000062.1, from coordinate 24,824,978 downwards.
CAGACGCTTTTATCCAAAGCGACTTACAAATAAGCAAAGCGATATATCAAGCAGAGACCTTTACCTGGTGAAATTTGTACATTATTCTACATTACGTTCTGGAAAGTTCATGTTTTTCTGAACTGAAAGGTTGTAGCATCTTATAACATAGCACTGTTGAATTCTCAAATCTGTTTGGCTTTTCTATAACCACAGCTCTCACAATAGTGCGAGCTTTAATTTAAATTACGGGCCCATGTGAACATGCTTGTTCTTATACAGGTTATAATTTCTATATTTATAAAGTGGGCAAAATGCTGCTATGCCGTTTGCCCAATGTGATCCCTCCAAAAGATAAAGGCAAATAAATGAAATTCCATGTTCCTTTGGTGAAACATATTGATGACTTCTCAAAGCAGAGGTGTCATAGCATGGTCACTTGTTGTAAAATCCTGTCAATATTGGTGTTGCACTTCACTTCACTGATTTTAACAAAACATCATGACCAAATATTTAAGCTACCATTTATACAGTGTCCCACCATATACAGATATTATAGCAGAAAGAAGAGTTAAGGAGTTCTAGACTCACCTGAATGGGAGTTCCTGAGAGGATAATTCTGTAGTTGGCAGACAGCTGCTTGATGGCTTTGGATAGTTTGGTCTTCCCATTTTTAATAACGTGACCCTCATCGAGGATGCAGTAATTAAATTTTATATTCCTGTTAGTGTGTGTGGAGGGGAATAAAATACAATTAATTCACTGGTTAAACAGACAGAAAGCAGACTATTTGAAATGCGTACGGCAAGCAGAAGATCAACCTAAAAAAGTCGATGTCGTTCCGCACTACATCGTACGACGCTACCACAAGGTTGTGCTTTTTCACTTGGTGCTGTAATCTGGAACAGAAACAGTGAAAGAGCAGAGTCAACCAAATACCAATTTAATGGTCCTCTGTTATAAGGACAGTTAATCAGGCCCCAAAACAGTACCGTAATTCTCAGACTATAAAGCGCACCTGAATATTAGCCGTACCCGCTAATTTTAAAAAGAAAACATTTTTTGTACATATACAGGCCACACTTCTCTATAAGCCACAGGTGTCCACGTTGTAACTGTCACGATTCGTGACGTAAATGAAGCAGGACGGATGCAAGTGCAGTTAGGACGAGAGCTTTTATTGAAACAGAGGAGAGCAGACTCAAGAGAAACAAG
>JAOUWY010000062.1:24769780-24780399 GCA_025728095.1 Prietella phreatophila | reverse complement strand
GGAGAGAGAGAGAGAGAGAGAGAGAGAGAGAGATTGTGTGTGTGTGTGTGTGTGTGTGTGTGTGTGTGTGTGTGTAGCTAAACTCCGAGCAGTCTGCGTGCTAATTTCCATCCACGACCTTAAATAACAGGTATTTACTTTATATGGAGTTTAGACGCAAACCTAATTAAAAAAAGCTTTCTTAAAAAAAAGAAAAAGACTTTTAATCTTTAACATCGACGGTGAATATATTCTCTCCGCCACAGGTGCAAACAAAGCTCTGTTGTTGGCAACTATTGTAGCTGTATAGGAACTAACTTTCGCTAAGGTTGATACACAACGCGTTGTTGTTGTTGATGTTTTTAAACTACATCTTTGGGTTTTGTTAGAAACTATAACCAATTAATGTTTTGTTCAGTATTGGAGTTGGTAAATCTATGAAGTCCATGAGGCTTTGACACTTTCTACAGGTGCACCTTAATCCACAGGCGCCTGCACTATATCATAGTACTAAACATACTCACCATGCATGTACATGTACTGTCACTTTCTCAAGGTCAGAGGTAGAGGTTAACTTCATTTATACACTAGCTGTTTTGTAATTAAGATGTTGTAGCCCCAGGTTTAAGGCTCGAAGGCGGTGGTGCTCAGAATGGGTCCAGGATTTTTCAGTTTTGTTATGGAAACCAATAAACTCACTATTATCAAAGTTATTCGATTTATTATTGACTTCATATGGTTATTTGCCAGTTTGATTGGCCGATTAAATGTGTTTAATCCAAACCTCAAATAAGCTCAAAAACTAGTAGAGTTATATATAGCGACATCTTGGTCGTAATGTATTCTGCCTGTGGAAATTTCCAGAACAAAAAGCTCTATGGCTGTATATAAATTTGTTCTGGGATGGTCTTTGGAATTTATTTTCGCAATAAAGTGGCCCCTGGTTAGAAAAAAGTGCACTAAGGTGTTTAGCACAGCCTCTGTGGGTCAGTTCAGATCCAAATCCTAGTTATTTCATGTCTAAAAGTGTGGAAGTCTAGAGAGTCACCGTTTCCCTTTCCCATTTTCTATGCAATACTAGGTTTACATCGGGAATCACGGGGTGGAGGAGACTTACTTCTTTTACATGTGCCCTTGTCAGTTATTGTTCACATAAACAAAAGATGATGCTCGATATTGGAAGGTAAGTGATACTGATCTGATAGAAATCCTCTTAGTAACTGAGCTACTCTTAGACAAAGTTATGCAAGGCATCAGAGATGTAATGGTATGCACTTTAAGACAGTGGTTGCCCTGTATTCACGTCTGTGTTGTGTCAGTCAACATCACACACGTTAATGGCATACATACGTGAGTGGATCAGGTCAGAAAATGTGTCGTGTCAGATCCGATACCGATCCAGCCTAAGTTCCGGTACTCAGTATTAGATAGGTGCATCCAGTTTAACCTGTGATCATAGTTAAGTGTTAGTTTATGTGACCTTTGCTTTGTAATAAAGATGTTGTAGCCTCTGATTCAAATTTCTATTCATTGCAAGCATAATAATGTTGATAAAAACAGTTTATAATGAGCATCAGTGCAGCTTGCACATATGTCTTTCAGTGAGTAATAACATAGTGGTAATTGTGGTCAGGTGATATTAGATTTTCAGCATTATATAGCTAACAAGGCACGTTAAATCGTATACTGCATTTTGCACACATAAAGTGTTATTATTACTGATTTGTCAATTTAAAATGGCGACATCCATACTTTATAAAGTATTAATACTATTTATACCAAAGCACTGTGGAATTCTGATTGGTTGGATCCTGAGTGATGCAACAACCTTTACCCTGTTGGTGGGAGATGCGTGTTCAAATCATATGCTTCTTCGAATCCTGACAATACCACAGCCTTTAATGGAAGAACCAAAGTGCAAATTGGCTGTACCCTCAGGGTGGGAGGAACAGAATACTTTCTCTCCCCATCAATCAGAACGATACTAGACACTAGTAGGTGTCTGTGAGCTGAATGGGGTGGATAGCACTTTCCTCTAGTGTGTGATGCTGCTTGAGCGGCTGTTCAAAAATACGCAGAGGTTGGCATCTTGTGTCTCAGAGGACGTATATGCTTGCCCCGCTCTCCCTGGTCTGTAGATGTCGTACGATGGGGATGAGTTAGCTTGTGGTTGGGAGTTGCCTAGACCAAAATCAGGAGAAAATTAGATGAAAATAAATTTGGTCAGATGTTTAGTTTTCTATTACAGCAGCTTTGATAGTAGTGCTGACTGTAATTCTAATCTCAGATTATATTAATGCGCGCTCGTTCTAATATGTTATGATTTCTATAGGAGCAACTCATTTACAGGAAGTTGTCTAATAGGTGCTGAACAGAATCTTAGGCTAATAATAAACAAAAAAAAGTGTTATTTGACCAGTAAATATGTCTAATATTAATGTGTTATGTTGAAGCGGATATGTTTATTTAACATTTATGGAAAGAGTCTTGTGTGTTGTTACTTTCTAACTGTAAGTTTTTCAATTTTCAGGACAGACGTGCTTTACACTTTTTTCCTAACACGACAACTGTGTTTTTAAATCTTATGTAGTTCAAAAGAGAGGCTGGTGAGGGAACTGTTTATAGCTGCTATAAGGGCTATACGTGATAACATGAACTAGTTTCACAGATGCTCCACTTTATTAAATGTAACTGTGAATTGTTAAAAAAAGGTGATTTGTTTTCGTTATTAAATACAATAACTTCTAATCTGATATATTGCTCTTGTTTAGGACGAATAAAATACTTGAGAATGTGCTGTTATTAGAAAATAATTAATTCATTATTTACCGATAACAGCGTTCGAGTGATTATTTGAGGTGTTTTAGCTTGCTGTCCCTCCGCACACTGGATGTTTGTTGTTGTTGTTGTTGTTGTTTGCAATATTCTGTGTAAACTCTAGAGACTGTTGAATGTGAAAATCCCAGGATCAGCAGTTATACCATATAGTCAAACCAGCCCATCTGGCACCAACAACCTTATAACCATACATGGTTTAAGTCACAGAGATCACACTTTCCCCATTCCGATGTATGATGTGAACATTTACTGAAGCTCTTGACTTGTATCCGCATGATTTTACGCATTGTGCTGCTACCACATGATTGGCTGATTGGATAACTGCATAAATGAGCAGGTCTTCCTATTAAAGTGGATGGTTAGTGTAGATATCAATAAACTTTAGTTTCTAGTAGAACATTTCTGAGTAGTAATTAAGGACAGATCAGAAAGACACTAGAGCTCTAGTATATGTATTGTGATGGGAGACAACACCAGTTTGTATGATATTGAGCCTCTGGCTAGGCTGTAATTGTAAATAACATTGCTTGAACATGGCATTAGCAAGAATGGCGATGGTGGCTCAGTGGTTTTGGGCTACTGATCAGAAGGTTGTGAGTTTGAATCCAGTTCCTTCAATCTACAGTGTTGGGTCATTGAGCATGAAAAATGATAATTGCATTTTTATATATTCCAGGAGTCTGTGATATGAACATGGAAGTGGAACAGAAAAACCCAAGCAGCCACCATGAGGATCAAGCTGTTGACAGTGACAGAGGCAACTGGCGTAGACGCCTGAGACTCAGGAAATCCCCAGCTGTGAAAAGTACAGTTGAAGAGCAGAAAGTCAATAAAAAATTGACCAAGGAGTCATCAAAAAACGAACAAAACAATCACCAAGTAGTGGACACCGCTAGCAGCAAGCTCACCTTTACTTGCACTGATTGCAAGGATGGCACAAGATTTAGTCCAGATGGTTTGTTAAAACACTTTAAAAACTTTCATGGAGGAAAAGGACCCCCACCGTCTTTTCCTTGTGACATGTGCAGTTTTGTTGCTTCTGACTTTACTACCCTGCAGCAGCATTACCTGAAACACAAACACTCTAGGCTCACCAGTGAGATGTGCAATGATAAAGGCTTGCATTCGCCATCTCATCTCACAAAGCATTGTAAAACACACAACAATCAAGGTCAATGTGAAAAGTGCAAGTTTTCCACAAAGGAGCTCACACATTTTGTACATAACTCTTGTCCACACAACACTGTACCAGCTATAGACAGTAGTGAAAAGTCAGGTGTTAAGCCCATGAATGGTGAACTGAATGTGAATCTTTTGGCTGATGCTGCAGGTGAACTACAGAAAGATGCGCTACTAGACTACATGACTAATGCCTGCCCCCGAGGGTGGAGCAGAAAGAACAAGTGGAGAAATCGAGAAGTTGCTCCAAAACAACCCAAACATACTGCTCCAGATGTCCTGATTCCAAAATCAGAAATTCACTGGACATCTGTAACATTTCTGCCTTTCTCAGCTGCAGGTTTGCTCGATGAAAAGGGCGAACTACTACACCCAACACGGACCTTAGAGGAGACTAAGCAGTTTCTGGAAAGAACAGTTAACTCTGGAAAAAAATGGCCAGTGTCTCTTAAAGGTGAAACCGATCTCTCATCTCCGTCCTGTCCCGGGCCCTGCCTTTCTGAGCCAAAGATGAAGCGATGTGTCACACCGTTTCCTGAACTGAATTCTGGGAGTGAACTTTCCAGTCTCATGGGAAAGAACAGTATCTCAGTTCCACCTGATTGCACTACAAAGGTTGTTGGTTTCAAGATGGTGGATGGAAAAAAGCATCTTGTTCTTAAAGTCATTCCTTTAACTAAGCCAGAGGTTTCTTCAGACACAGGAGAAGATCCTGCAGGATTAAACCAGGATGAAGGAAATGAGATACAGTTACACCCTCATATTGAGAGGCCCAGTGATCAAATGTGCAGTGAATCAGACAGTGTTACCACTGCAGGTTCTGCAATCAACGGCTATGATTCTACCTTAACTTCACACCAGCCCAAGAAACAAGGACTTCGCGAAGAAGAAGAAGACCAAGATACAATAGGAGATGCACCTCAGGTTGATAACACTGAAAATGACCAGTGTGCGTTCAGTGAAAGTCCTGATGCATTTGCACAACTCACAGTCTCAGGAATAGAGGAGGTTTTTAATGTAGTAAGTCAGACAAAGAATGTAAAATCAGCATCTCCTGAGGCAATATTTAACCTTAATGACACAAATGACCTCAATGGAGGAAATGCAGATGTGCCAGGGGAAGTAGGTTCCGTCAGTGAGGCAGATATCGATATCCAAACTCTGCATACAAATATGCAGGAGATAAGTGACGCACCGAAACACGACGACATTCAGGAAAAAGCAAAAGATTTTAAAGAAATCAGTTCTGGGCCTTCCACAGGTCAAGATGATAAGTGTTGTGTTGAAAATCTGTCTTCAAGTACTTCATCTGATTTTGACAGTATGGAAGAGGGAATCAACTCCCAGCTCTTAACCTTGATGTCTGTGAAAGACAAAAGCCACGATATATACACGAAGAACATGGATAAACACTCAGGGGAAGAAGCAGCTGTAATACAGACACCTCTGGATTACTGGAAGGAACAGAAAACGGAGAACGTTTTAAACTCCCCCCCAAACAAAAACAGAGTAGTCATGTTTGAATCGAATATTATTGACCCAACCGTAGCATTCCGTCACAAAAATACTATAGACACTCTATTTATTTCCCCAACTGAACATGGAAGCCTGTTTTTCCAAGACAATGGAGATGAGAACGCAGACAGCATAGACCCTAGATATGATCATGTCCCCCTAGATCCGAACTGTACAATGGAAACTGTACAGGAACCTTACTTAGCACCGTTAGAGCTTGAATACTCTTGCCATAATCGAGACCTGTATCAGACACTCGAAGAGCTCCCTGTTACCACAGTAAACCATTTTCTTGATGATTCTGAAGTTACATACAGAGGTAAGCAGTAATATTTATAAAATAAGTGTTCTGCTCAGATATTTTTTGACTAATGTTTTTCTGACCTTTGCCCCATGAAGCCACGTCATCAGTTCGCTAATCAGATCGAAAAGTAAATAAAATGTGTGAATATTTTCTGTGAAAATGTGCTTCTTTCTGATGTAATGTCTCTGGTCCAATGAGCTGCCTTCAGATAAATCATTTAAATAAATACACATGATTTGATCAGCCACAACAGAGACTCTGCTATAGAAGCTGTGCCAGTTCATGTTTGTAGAAGTGCAAACTACATTTATTTTTAGCTTTGAGACACTACTTCTTCAGGGACTTGGTTCTGTCCACTGAAATCCTTTGCTGGGGTCCAACAAAGTACATCTCTATGCATTTTTCCTGCCATATTTCAGGCTATTTTCTGGTTAGATGTGCCTTTACGGTTGTTGTTGTTTAAGGGGGTTTTCACACTGGCGGTAGTGGAAACTAATACCATTAGTTGAAAACCCCCTAAATGTGCTTTATCCGAAAATCAGCAATTCAAAAAGTGTGGAGAATCAAGCAGCATAGTCGGCCATATGAATGTCATATGATTTAGAAAATTGAGAGAACCGAACAAAAACCAAACACAAATTTTTTTGCAGATTTGAGAGTTTTGTAGGAAAACACTAATGTGTGCTTTTTTATGTCACCTTTAAAGCCTGGTCCTTCTCAATATCTTTACAGGTATTACCTCTCAATCTGAACCAGGTAGCATGGCCACCCAGCAAGTGGGTATGCACTCACCCAAAACCATACCAGAAGCAGCATGGACTAATGACAAGGCCTCTTCACAACTACCAGCAATGACCGAACCTCCTATCAGCAGGAGGAGACCTCGAGAACCAACCACAAAAGACTCTCAGGGGCACATCTCCAAATCTAAAAGAAGGCTTGATCGAAATTCCAAAGAAAACGAGTCATCAGCATCTATCCGTTACTGGGAACCGGCCGCTCCAGCAATAGAAAGGACTCTGCGGCTCTTTCCCGTCCGTTCCTCACAGCCTGTAAAAGTACCGCATTTCAACCAGCCCGTTGTAGTCCTCAATCACCCGGACACGGATATTCCCGAAGTGGCAAATATTATGAGATCAGTTCACAGACACAAAGGGGCTGTGCAAAAGGTCATCCTTTCTCAGGGAACTCTAAAAGCCCTTTCAGAGCTTAACTGTGACACATTCCACAATATACGTGCCGACAAGTTGCAGTCGTCTCACTACAGAAGTGTGTGGCCTCAAGAGACAGTTAAAGAAAGGTTCATGCTGAAACTGAAACTGAAGAGGTTAGGTGGGAATAAGTTTATAGTGTCAGATCTAAGCTCTAATGCTAACCAGCACCAGCCAAGCTTCAGGTGCTGGTTTTGTGGTCGCCACTTTAGGAACCAGGAGGTGTGGATAGGTCATGGTCAGAGGCATATTATGGAGGCTACACGTGACTGGAACAAGTTATTCAACAATGAAGGGCAGGGTTATTGCGTAGATCAACAATCCTTGTATTGAGCTTGTGTGATTCATAAGCATTATTTCATGGAAGCCATTTTTAGTGCATTGATTGTTCTAGAAATTTTGGGTAGGCTGGAACAAGGTTTAAATGTGCACAGCTCAGGGTTTGCAAAACGGGTCATGTAATGTGTATTTCCAGATCGAGCGCGTCACTCTTAGTAGTGTTAGGTTGATAAACCATCTCAGGGACAGTAGGCCAACAGAAACAGAATGATTTATTTATTCTTTCTGCTTTGGTGTCAGCGTGCATTATTGTAAAAGCAATACGCATTATTTATATAAAGATTTCCAAAGCACTTGTTTATAATGTGTTTTCTGACCAAAATGAAACGGCGTTGCTGTAGAATGTATTTAACTGATCTAAAAACAGCACTATCCTGTTGTATTACTTTATTTATAGCTTTAATTCTTTCCATCTAACTGAGAACATTGATTTTTATTTGATGAATGTGCTGATAAATATATGAATGCATTATTTGACTAAAATCCATCTTTATTTTTTGCATCAATTTCATATACATTAATTGCTTGCTGATTTTAAGCAAGTAGGCTCATGTCTTTGCTGTTTTTTTTTTGGTTTTTTAAATGAGCCTTTGCAAAGACAATTATTTATTCATTTAGACAAACGCATGGATTTGGAGGTCTTTGCTATTTGTTATGTAATCTTAGCAGGTGTACATTTTGCTGTGAGATTGCAATCAAATTTGACATATTTGTCAAAGACTTTGTGGAATTGTGATATTTAGTGACTACAGCATTTCTCTATAATGTTATCGTTGTCTTGTATGTCCACATGCTTTAGCGGTTCAACTGAATTCAGGACACTGCAGTTAGAAAGATTTCATCATTCCTGATTTGTAGCAGCATCAGTGTTATCATTGACTGAAGTCTATTTCAACGCCATTTGTATATTCCTATTGAAGGAGTGATCTTAATAGATCTCTTATTTGTGAAACCTTTATGTTGTATTTATTCATCTCTGAAAGTGTTGCAACAAGCGACAAATTTTGTTACTTCTAATTATATTATTAATTGACTGACTGGGCAGTTTGTGATGGAGTGGTTATTAATTGTAGCACCTAATTAACTCGGTGGTTAAAGGCTCTGGGTTACTGATCAGAAGGTCAGGAGTTCAAGCCCCAGCATTGCCAAGCTACCACTGTCGGGCCCCTGGGAAAGGCCCTCAACCCTCAATTGCTCAGTTTTATAAATGTAAGTTGCTCTGGATAAGCGTGTCTGCCAAAAAGGCCATAAATATTTACATTATAATATTTAAATAATGCGATCACTTCAGGTTGAATTCCACGGTCCAGCCCAAGTCAGGTCCCTCCATTCATACCTCTTTTATATGACTAGAAACACAAGCCTGTTTTTTTTCTTTTTTAATGTGGTTGTTGTTGTTGTTATTATTATTTTGTATTATTTAAAAACACTGGTAAAATACTTGTAAAAATGTAAAAAATAAATAAATAAAAGAAAACAAAAATATTCCTAAGTCATGTACTACATAAACAAGTGCCTTCCCTTAAGACTCTCAAACGTCTTGTGTTGTGTGCTGTGCGGAGACGTCACACTGTTTCAGATATATGATAAAGAAATATGACACTGAAACGCTGTTTCGTTTGAGTACCAATGTGTGTTTACAAAACAGAAATTTGAGTGTTCAAACTTGGAATGCCCATAACTTGAAATGTATGTGTACACTAGAAATAAAGTAATTCATCTTCCACTTTCATCCTGTGTCTCACTGATTATAATTAAATGTTTCAGATGGTTCAAAATATTTTACTAAATTGTCTTGTATTGAGTTTAAGCAAAATATACTACCTGAGTGCATTAAATACAGCTTATGTACGAATACTTTACACACTTTTACAAGCCAGTTGTCAGTATGAGCAACATTTTGATCAGTATTAAATGAATTATCCCATAGCATGCCAGCAAACGTTTTGCTGTCTTCACCAGACGGTTTGTTCCCAGATGTTCTGGTGAATCGTGACAGGGCAGGAAGTTGTGTGCTGCTGAGCTGCCGCAGTGGAATCGAGTCACGGCTTTACAGCGTGCCTCAGATTAGTGCTGTCTTTTGTGTTGCTTTGCATGTCCACCAATACAAGTGTGTTCTTTTGGTGGTTCTCAATGATTTCAGAGACTGTGTTGAACCGCTAAAAGAGGACACAAGGGGAGATTTCAGTCAGTTCCGAAAATAATGGGATCTAAAGGAAGAAGTTTTATGATTCATTAAAAAGTATAAAAAGCCAGTAAAACATGAGGAAATGAATTCAAAATAAACTGTATTGTGAACATTTTAAATTGGTAATGCCATGATTAAATGTAAGCTAACGTTTAATCAATTCTGGAATTTAAAAAATGTAAAAAAGAAAAAAAAACGTTGTTCTTTACCTCTTCTCTGTTCTTCTGCTTGCCCAGGGCGTACTGTTTTGTGGTGGGAATATAGCGCACCGGGATGTTGTAAACCCGTCCGTTGTAAAATACAACTAAAGTGTAGGGCTGAAGGGCGTCCACACCTGAGCTCTTCCTCACCAGGTAAGAACCATCCTGAGGAACACCAAACAACAGCAAAGCAGAATGAAAGGACGTCTTCACTGCTCATGACTGGATGTGATGTAATATAACTCTTTACCCGGTATGTCCTGTTCTAGTTAAAACGACCTTTATTTATTTATTTATTCATTCAGTGATTCAGTTTCCTGTACATAAATAAAACAGATGATTTGTGCAACATACAACAGCAAAAATGTCAGGTTTGCTTCCAGTTTTGAATTTTAAGATTTTTGGACATTTTCCTGCTTCCACAACATATACAAGGAAGTGGTTAGTTATTGATACTTTAATCACAAACTCTATTATATATTCAGAAATGATCATCTTTTTCAGATTCATTCATCTCAAATAGGAATTTCTGAATCATTATATTGAATCATGTATTGTTGGAAAGCTTTATTTATTTATTTATTTTAAACAATGCCATGTAGTTCATGTATAGTCATTTCCACGGATGATAATGTCATGCTGAAAGATGAACTGTTTCCTGGTATTCTGCTGGTTTCAGACATTATGTTTATCAGCCTTTTTCTTAGAATGCCTCTTTCCTCATGAAAGTACACATCATTTCATACACTGGTTCATAGAGCTTAAACCCAATGTCTTAGTGGCTTTAATACACCTGCTCCCCATTCACACCTGAGACCTTGTAACACTAACAAGTCACATGACACTGGGGAGGGAAAATGGCTAAT